>JAWQRJ010001279.1:0-16393 GCA_033557515.1 Diorygopyx duplodentatus
ATCGGATGTTTCACCAGGTAAGGATTTAAATTCTAAAATTTTTACTCTAACTCCATAACTCCAATCTATAAAATCTATAAATCTAACAAGTATTGGTAAAAGTTTTATTTCCTGGTGATTGGACGCATCAGTTAAGATTGAAACAAATGAACATTTTTCCAAATCATTGTGCAAAGAATACTGCAAAGAATTAAAAGACGAAACGTCGCATATATGTTAATTAAACATAGCACTGTGTTTACGATCTTCAATGTCTTCATGTTTGATGAATTGTAAAATTCCTTTTGTTGTGTTTAGCTTTTCCATGCATGGAACAAAATGCTTTGGCGACAGGTTATTGTTTTTCTCTAAGAATGTTCTCAGTTTAATGGCAATAACAGATTCAAATATTTTTAAATCAATTCTGATAGTATTGTTTGTTTCTTCTGTTTATTGTGCATACATTTCTAAGGTGGTCTTAGAAATGTTCAGTGGTGTTCAATACACAGCACGATTTCTTCGTCATCCATGGGATGCAGGAAAAACATTTTGCCATTTGCGTACGTTTAGGCCTTTCTTTAAATATTACTACGCCGTACATCATTGCATTTAATGTGCTATTGTAATTCCAACTGCATTTCTATTGGACTTCGACTTTAATTAGCACAGTTTTGCTTGATAAAATGCTAGAACCAGAAGTTGTTATTGAAATTATTGTATTGTGCTGCGTTCGATTGTGAGTACGATTTATTGAACAGAAAGTATTATGTTTTCCTATTATTGTTGAACACAGCGAGCAAACGAGTCAACGCGTTAGAATTTGATATTTATTTAATCCCTTCCACTTTTTATATTTTTACGATTTTGCACATATTTTTTAAATTTTTAGCGATATCGCAGACAAGCTGTACCTGCGAGTCCCACAGGCTCAACACCTGTCCCATCAGGATCTACTGCAGGACCAGTATCGCTAGGACAATCAGTAAGCATTATCATCAGAAATAATGAACACCTATAAGTTGCTAATGACGTTCCATGTATGTTTTTTATCTTTAGAGAGTACGTAGGAGGTCACCAATACCAAATGACGATCAACGTCAATCGGTAATAAGAACATAGTTAACTAACATAACTTTTTTCTTTGTCTTTCTTTAATAATGAATTTATTTGTGCAGACACCTCTTCCTATACCACCTGTACCGCAAACTAAAGCAATTGTAAGTACCTTAACACTATTTTGGAGTATGAAGAGTTGAAAACCATTTACGTGTTAATGTTGCTTTCAATTATTTTGTAGAGGAAGGCTAGGGATGCCCAGCAGGATAGGCCACAAATACTTGTGGATCCCCCAGTAAGTATCACTTAAAATCAGAAACCCCGGACCCAGCATTGTGACTTAAAACTTTTCGTTATTGGGAAAACAATTCTTTTTGCAAAAACAGATTATTTTTGCCCATAAATTTGAAAATATTCAACAGGATAAGATAAAAGCAAATAAGAAGGAATAAGAAGACCTTATTACAGAACCAATGAAATAAAATTTTCCGTTACCCTTTACTGTTAAATTTTCACAGAACATGTAGAGCTTGATGAGGTTGATGAACTCCCTACTAGAAAGACCGGAAAAGAATCCTCCTAAGCATAAATGATTCTTCAGTTTGGAGAATCATCCTTAGAGCGCTATTGTATTCAAACCACATACAAAGAAATATTTTTAGTCAATATACAGGCTGGACTAATTAGAAATTACATAATTGGACTATAGTTTTTACCGCAGAGACTTAATGGAAATGTTTATCGTTATTTTATTGAAGATATGTTTAGCAAGGTACCCAACTGCGAGGAAATAGGTTGTTTATATTTACTGACTAATTTAAAATAACTTATAAATATAATAACTTGAGATCGGTGGAAAACTAGAAATTTAGATCAAAGTTACTGCAAAATCAATATATGTTAATTGTGAAAGTAATTACCAACATCACTTAAAACAAGAACAAAAGTTTATTAAATACTACAAAAATTATCCAATGCTTTGAAGATTCTGAATGTTAACATCGTTGGCATGACAGTGTTAATATTACCAGCTTTCAACATCGTTGTAATTTTTATGTTATGCTATTAGTGTCTGTATGACAGCCTGCGTTAGTAATGAAATTTACTTTCTTGCTATCTTCACTCTATCTGTTTTTGCAGTTATCTTTCCAAGTTTCTCATAAAGAACCAAATAGCATAAGGCTGAGTCGGATGCCAATATCGTTTATACGATGAGTGGGCTTTGCGGATCGAGGACTCCTGTAATGACTTCAATCTTTTCATTCGTTCACTAACAATCCGGGCTTCATGTTTTTCGGAATGCTTTTGACTATCTCCATTACTTCTTTGATGTCTGCAGCAGAAGTTGTTAATGTCAAAGTTGGCCGTACATTCGTTCATTCGTGCTTTGATTTGTTGGCATCTTTTGAATAAACACTTATTTGAAGCCATGTCTTTGTTTCTTTTGGTAATCGCAAAGACTCCCCCCAGATTCAAATTGCTGCACAAGGATGGATATTTATTTGAAGATTTGGTTATGTACCGAGAATGAAGAGATGATTCAAGACCGTGAATATAGAGTTTGGTAGATTAACTCCATCAAGAATTCTTATATTCCTAAAGTTGTATAGATGCCTGATTTTTTCTGGCACTTCACTCAAAACTGTAGATTTCGAAAATGTTTGAGTTTGTGCTGGAATTTATTAAGGTTTCATACAGGCTATTAAAATCTTCACAAATGCTCATTTCTACTTTGTTAGAGATGCTCAAAATTTTGAGTGGTTCAATAAAAACTCCGTGCAAAAATATGCAGATTTTGATTGAGTTCATGAAATCCTCATTGTACCAGAAGTTTATGAAAATGTTGAAAATCTTTATAAGCTTTTCATTTTTAGCTTTAAGCTTTATAGCTTTTATAAGCTATACCACATATAAACTGAAATATTGCATCTCATATTTGCCACCTCAGGAATTAAGAATTTATCACATCTCATCAAGTTAATAATGAGCTTAGCCAATCAGGTCAGAGCATTTTTAATTTTCAGATTTGAATTCTCCGATCAGATTGCAGACGTCGTTAAGTTAACAACGTTGTTAATTTAACGACGTACTTAACAACGCTTTATGCAACCGAATCTTAATGTAATCTCTTAGATACTTTTTTTGAAATAGGAATCAAAATAAATCTTAGTTTGTCCAAAGTTTTTCCAAACTACACTGTCTTTGTTTTCGATTAAGTATTTGAAGAATATTTTATAGAAGAGTGCTGTTTTTACGTTTGCCATAGACAAACTGACATTAAAAATATATGTTATCATTGGTTACTTTGATTTTAAACTACTTTACTATACATATTTTTTTAAATTGAATATGGAACCATCCTATAGTTATTTTCTTTAATTTTACTCGAAATCACCATCAAAAAACTTTAATTTCTTATGAATCATTTACCAATCAGTTTAGCAGAAAATATCGCGGTTTTGGTGCTAACTTTGATTAAAGCTTTTAACACCTTTCTACTGAAAATTGGGAATTTTCAGAACATTTCAATACACATCTCGGAAATGGTAAAATCAATCAATCGCCATCAAATACACTTGAGAGACAACATTTCAAGTTCTAAAACTGTTTTTTGCCAAATTTGTTCCAAATGTTTCAGAAATTTGGAAAAAATTACGAAAAAGTGATATTTATGATATTTTTAACATTTAACAATTTAAACAGCGAAAATTTTCTAAACAACCAGTTCCATCTGAAAGATTAACTTATTCTAAATAATTTTTGTCAGCAGTGTTTTAATATATAAGTTAGACTTCAGTCGATACTAGGTCTTTAAACCTATGATATCTACATTTTTTTCATAAAAGTATTTGTACACAAATTAAAATTACCAACGATCGCGCTGATTTAAAAGAAAACCCTGATAGGGTGTGTTTGTAAATCATATAGGTCTATAAGTTAAGCTATAGATTGTAAAAATGTTTTACAATTCCAAATTTTTGATTTATCAGTTTAAAGAAAAAAATCAGTTTTATGTATGAAGGTGCTCCAGCGCATTCCAGTTTGTCTACTTGAGAGAAAAAATCCTTCACATTTTTCTTTTGGGATCATCCTAAAAACTTTTCTTCATACAAGCTCCATTGAAATGTGAAATAATTTTTGAACTCGTCTTTGAATAAATAATATTTAAGTAGAAAAGCATGTTATTATAGTTGATGATATTGGTTCTGTAATAATTTCGTAATTTATTATTAAATACTATGTAACGTTGAAATTGATGAATGACACCTTTAAATTTTGAATTCTTTAACATTTTTATATTTGGTGGAATTTATGTTGTGGATTTTATTAATTGAATTTGGTAGTTCTTAAATCTGTAGCCACAGGGTGAAGTCCTGCATTCTCAAAATAAGGATACTTTCGAATAATTTAATATTTTTCCAGAAGGATCTTTAGTCAGTTCATCAAAATCCATCAAATGGTTATTTGGAAGTTTATCCAATTCTCTAGAATGGTTTTCCAATCTTTGTGAATTCAGTAAAATAATGATTAAAATTTCAAAAATTCAGTAATGTGCGAAACTTTTTTGAAATAGTAAGTCTGTATCGACTTCCGGAATAAGGGGAAACATCCGATATTTCCATCCACATTAGTGAATTACCAATTATTCAAAATTTTCCCATCAGTAGTTTTCGAACTATCAATTAAAGGCAGTTTTGAACTATATTCGCTTATGAACTGTATACAGATTCATTCTAAAAATTAATTAAACTAAAAATTATTGTAATTAATTATAAACCCCCATTGGAGAGATATAAAGAAATCTTAATCATCTTTAGAAATCGATCTGTGGGCTAATTATTGAGAAAACTGTATTAATTAATCCATTACCAGTAATTTAATTCTACTCAAAATATCTAATACTTTTTTCTAATTATCTGAATTAGCGACCACAACCTGTTCCAATACCAAATCCTGGACAGCCACAAGTTCAACCAATTGTAAGTGTTTTTGTAACAAGTTCACGATGATGAATTATTAACTTTTTCAATTATTTTACAGAGAACGACTAGGGATGTTCAACAAGAAACTTCACAAGTGAAACTTCCGGTAAGTATTATTAAAATGCAAACGCAATTTTGTTTAAGATCTGCAAAAATGTACTTAAGAGTTGTTTATTTGCCCACCTAGTCTAAAATTACTTATTAGTAACCAAAAAAATTTTTTGTTGAAAGTTGAGTTTTTGCACATACATTTGTCGAGCTTCTCGAAATTCTATCCCAAATTCATTCTAGGACCAAAAATATACAAAAACATGTTTTTGTGTCATATTTTGTTAGTTCTGTAATAATTCAATATATCAATAATCAAACTATCAAATACTTCTTTCTAATTATTTTAATTCTACACTATGTAGGAAATAGAACCACTTCCAGCACACTATACACAAAAGCCACAAGTTCAACCACCCGTAAGTATTTTTGCAAGAAGTGTAGGATTATGAATCATTATTTTGCGCTATTTTATAGAGAACGGCTAGGGACGTTCAACAGGATAGGCCGCAAGTACAACCTCCAGTAAGTATTCCTAAAATATATATTGAACTTTGTTTAAAATATGCATGATGTGTTTAAAAAGTTCATAGTTTACATTTATTCGCTTAGCTCAAACTTATTGATTAGTAACCTATTCAAATTGAATACTTTATTACAAGTTGAACCATTGCATAGACCGTTATCAGACTCTCATAACTCAAATATTTTATCAACGTATTGTAGGATCAAAAATAGACAAAAGTAATTAATGAATTACGAACAGATATCTTCTTTCTTAAGAACCTATCCAGATAAAATTCCGAATTTTTTACAAAAATCGAATAATATCAATTAAAAATACCAGAACGGTTTTTAATTTACTTAAGTTTGATTGAAAAATTATTGATATTATACCCCTTTCATAAAGAAAAATATAAAATACATTTAGGTAACTTTTTTTTCATATGTTTTTCCAAATGTACAATAGTGTCATGGCAGATAATTAATTTTTTGTTTGTTTTATTTCTATTTGTTACTAAGGATTTGAAGATTTTTTATGCCTTATTCATTATTTGGATACTTAGTAACTGGATAGTTATTTCACTGGATACTTAGTAATAGCCAAAAATTGAAGATCATAGACAACAAAATCGAACCTTGTAATTTTGTAAACATTATTGCAGTTAGCAACAATTTATGTACTTAAAAATTCAACTTGCCATCAATTTTTACGATGCAAAGTTTCTAGTGAAATATGAAACTTATTTTGATTCACTGTTTTTTTTACATAGAAGTCTCCAGAGCCAAATCCTCCGCACCCACAACCTCAACTAGTTGTAAGCATCTAAAGATTAATTTGAGATATAAATATATTAACTACCACAATAATGTTTTCAATTATTTTGCAGAGGTCGACAAGGCAAGCACAACAGGATAGGCCACAGGTACAACCTCCTGTAAGTATCACTCAATAAACAACTGACATTCAATAAACAAATGACCAAATTGAGCAACCTGAGTTGCCATTTGTTGTTTGGTATATGAACACAGTTTAAGAATTTCATAGTTATTGCAAAATTGATATTTGAACTACAAATAATTAATAACAATTATTTAGTAAGTATTATTTAAGGAGATAAAGTTGCCATTAAAGTTTTATGGGACATGTTTAACAAGCAATCAAAGAATATTAAAAAAATACTAATATACTAGTAACTGGTTTCATTTTCTTCTATGGACTATGTCTCAAGATTTTTTCTCTGCAAATATTTATTAACATCGTAATTTGTTTTGTCTAAAAAATATTTTTGATATTCAGTTTACTTTTAATGGTATAATTTTTATTTTATAGAGACCTCGTCCTGTGACAATTCCTGCACAGCCCCAAGTTCAACCAATTGTAAGTGTTTTAAAATTATATTGTAGTTTAAATCGACAAAATGTTACAACGTTTTCATTTATATTGTAGAGAACCGCTAGGGCATCTCCAATTCCACCACCAGAAGAGGATCCTCCAGTAAGTGTCATCTAAAGCAAAAATTCATTCTTATCTGTAAAATATACTTTTGAAGTTAAAAAGAGAGCGACAAAACAATAAAAAACATTTATGTTTATGTATAGAAAATGTTTTCGATACGAGTTCAAGTTAAGAAATTATAAGACCTAATAAAGTTACCGTGAGATATTGAAACTCTCCATCTGTGGTGTCATCTGTTACTTCATCATTAATATTAGCAAATGGTGACAAGAGAATATCATTTTCTACATTACAATCTTCCAAATTCTCTATTTCTGAAAGGGTGTCATTCTAAACCGAATTTCGTAAACGAAAATGAATTTCGTTTTGTGTAGCCCAAGAATTCTGTATACTTCAGTACATTTTTAAATGGGTTAATAATAATAAGCATTTGACCGCTTAAGCCATATTTTATATCATACTTATAACGTATCTTTTAAGTAATAAACTTTGTAGAAACTAAAGGAAAGTATCCGAATATATACCCTCGATCCGCAAGCTATTGTAATAAGCAATGACACCTTTTATACCTTAAAATGATTTTATTGATATAAAACCTGCCTCAATCGATTCCTCGTATCTGAATTTCTAAATTCTGCAAATATTATCCACATTAATGCCTCCGTTCCAAAAACAGTTCGGATAAATAAATAAATATACAATTTTAGCTCATTTAATAGTATTCAGATATGATCTCATTTCCTCCAGCACGAAATATCGAAAAATGAACAATTCATTCATAATTGCTCAATTTTTCTTTTACAGAAGTCGCGCCCTGTGCCCATTCCTGCAAAACCCCTAGTTCAACCAATTGTATGTATTTAAGATTATTAAATATTTTTAAGATTATTAACATTATTTTGCTTTGAATTTTATAGAGGACCGCTAGGGATAGTCCACCTGTCGACCCTCCAGTAAGTAAAGCAAAAATTAAAAACTTTTTCTCGATACTCAATAACTCGTAATAATTTTTTCGTGAGCGACAAAGACGATGAAAGAAAATTTCACTTTAAAACTATGTTTTTCACTTAAAAACAATGTTAAGCACATTCTCGATACATGAGCATTCTGCATATGGAGAACTTTATTTTTATTTATACATAATCTATGATAATTTTGAATTCCTTTACAAGTAGTAGTGCAACATAATAATGGTACTTTTTTTGGTTTATAGGCACCAAAGCCACAAGTTCTTCCAGCACCCGCGGTAAGTATCCCTTAAATTAGCCTCATTAAAGTCTTCTTGTCCCCAATTTCTTGTTGTGTGGTCAACCGTGAAACTTTGTCGAAGCAAACTGATTTATCCATTTTTATTTTAGAATTTTAAGAGTTTTTTGAAATTCGAGACCTACCTAAACCGAGTTTTTGCACTGCGCTCTTGAAATTCTACAAATATCTGCCGGCAAAGTTATACCGTTTTCGAGACATACATACAAGATTAACTCGTTTAATTTAATATTTATTTAATTTAATAGTATTAGAATTAGAATAGCAGATAACAGCAACATGTAGAAGAATATGCAAGTGTCATTTTCTGTCAGATAATCTTTCGAAAATTAGTAATCTTTTTGTTGGTAATTGAATATTCATCCAAGTAAAAAATATTGAAATGTTAAATAGGTACACACGTATTTAAATGTAGCACTATTTAAATACTGGAAAAAAATAACTTTTACTGTAAATTACAATAGTAAAGTAGTTTGTGATTAATAATACATAACTTACTGACTAATTTATTTGTAATATTTCCTTGTATTATATATTTTTCGATTCTTTTAGAAACCCTAACCATTTTTATTAAAATATTGTACTCTAGTGATATAATATATTCTGTTATTTTTGATTGCACGCGTACAATTCTGTGTAATATTACCATTTATTATTTCCTTCAGTTCTTCTTTATTATTACTATTATTTGCCCAATAAATTAAGATTTATTTTATTATTATTATTATTACATCACTACACAAGTCTTTGACAAAAACTTTGTTGTTTGCTATTTATTAATGTTACAGTTATTTGCATCCCTAGTTTTGCGTTATACTTCAGTACATTTTAAGCCACCAAAGAAATTTGTGAAGTTACAATTTCTTTCTATTTTTAGAAATTATCAACTGCGTTTCAAATAAAATCACAACTCAAAAATTAGGTTTACGTTTTAAAAAACCAAACATGAACTTCTACGTACATCGTAGAATAGTTTATATAAGTAACATTACATTTATGATTTAAACTGAAACATCAACTTTGTTTGAGGTAAACAATCCAGAAAGCAATCTGAAGTAAACAATTTAAATACAAATTATTTTATTTTAGCCTAACATAAATGTCTATCTTTTTTACTTTAAGATTTATTTTTAAGAATGCGTCAGATTAAATGTATACCTGTATTAAACATTGTTTAATACTAAAATATGTAGCAATTGTTTATTACTTATATTAGTTAATTTGGTGTTTTAATTTAAAAAGATAATACAATTTTTTTTACAAATTTTTACAATTTTATTCTTACAAAAAATTTATATTTAAATTGTCCACTTCAATCAACATTTTATTCTTTAGCGCATGTTTTGAGAGCGGCTAAGTTGTTGCGAACTGCTATAAAAGTTCGGACAAAGGTATTAAAATAATGGCGGGCAATTGTTGCGATAGTTTATTTTTAACTTTTTATTCCACCTCTTTTTGTTTAAGTTTCAAATATCCGTTAAAATATTCCCTGTTTTGTCAGTTATCAACAATGTAGACCTTGGGATATGTCGTAAATGTGGACACTTCTGGTTATTTTCTTGTGTTTATTAATATTTATTAATGGGTAAAAATTAATAAACATTTAAGAAAATGATCAGAAGTGTAGATATTGTCATTGCACCTATTACTTTTTTTAACATGTAGGATTAAATTATTATATTTTTATAGTAAAAGCAATATTTTTATTACGAATAGTACCTGTGTGATTTGATCTTTGTGGTATTTGTCCAATGATGTTTGAAGAAAAAATTACAATCAATTTCAAACTGATTATTATCTTGAACTTTCCATACCGTTGTTTGATTAAATACAGATGTGTACCGTCTATTAGAAATATATGGGGAACGGATAAAGCTAGAAGTCTGAAAATTTGGATTTCGATATGGTAGGAAGAGAACTAAAATATACAAATATTTTCAATAAGCTGGCAGTTCCGGTTATACCAGAAGTTGACAACAGCTTTGTTAATTACATATAAATTAACATGACCCCAATTTAAATTTTTTTTCTTAATTTACATTCAATTTTCAACAACTTTCGTAATACGTTTGTCAGGCCTAAACAAAAAAAAAGGCGTTTTCGAGATATTGAATTTTTTCGCAAAGATCATGCAACCGTAGCAATATTTTGAAAAATCGAATTTTCACAATTCGACTTCTGCGATAATGTTCATACTTCATTAACCGTTAGTTAAGACATTGAACTTTCCAAAAATACACCCGGCAGGACATTCTTACGCACATTCTTTACAAAATTGAATTTTGATATAAGAAAACTTTATTTTTATTTAAATATTTTAATTATTTTTATCTTAATGTAGATTTTAATGTAGAACTAAAACTCCTCGTTAAACGGTATTAGGTTTCCCTATACCTAAAATATATCCTTTTCCAATCGGAAAAGGATGAGGTATAGGAATAATAATTTAAGGTTTTTCGAGCTCTTGCTGCAAAAGCGATCCTTTGACAATACATTCATTTATTGTAAATTGGGTTGCCTACCAACTAGTTATCAATTTTGACGTATGTGTAATTTAGGTTGATTGATTTCATATTTAGGGTGAAAAATTAATGCAGGTATCATTGGGAAGTCGAGTCTAGATATTTCACATGTTTAGTTCTTGACAACATTGAGTCCTTGCTGTGTTCTAAAATGGCAACTAATAATTACTCCAATGCTGATATTATGGTAGGCAACCCAATTTACAACAAATGAATGCATTGTCACAGGATCGCTTTTGCAGCAAGAGCTTGAAAAAGCTTAAATAATCGGAAAATGATACATTTTAGGTATATTGAAACCTAATACCGTTTAACAAGGATTTTAATTCAATTTTCGATAAGATAATAATTGCTAGGTGCCATTTAAAGAAAGTCACTTTTTGTGTCTTTATTTCAAAATTCAATTTTGTAAAGAATATACATAAAAATGTCCAGGTGTATTCTGATGGTTTCAGGTGTATTTCTGAAAATTTGAATATCTCAACTAATGGTTAATGAAGTATGAACATTATTGCATAAGTCTAATTATGAAAATTCGATTTTTCAAAATGTTGCTGGGGTTGCACAAGCTTTGCAAAAAAATTCAATATCTTGTTCAATGTTCCTTCAAGTTTAGACCTGGCAGACGTATTACGAAAGTTGTTGAAAATTAAATGTAGATTAAGAAACAAAATTAAAATTGGATTCATTCCATTTAATATTTTTATCTTTTAGTTCTCCTCCTACCACATTCTAATCCAAATTTTCTCCTATTTGACTCCTAGCTTTATCCGTTCCTACATATTTCTAATGGACGGTCTACGGCAGACTCCTGTATATGCGGTAAATTGAGAACGATCTCTTTCTTTTTTGATATTGTTACAAAAATTATACATAGACAGATAATAAAAATGAAAACCATTTTAAACGAATTAATAGAAATTCCTAAAAAAGATTTTTTTAAATTCTAAAAAAATTATTAAAAAAACTTTCCAAAAAACCGAACCGAATTGATTAATAAACAATTATAGAAAACCAACAGAAAACAAATATATGCTGACCATTAAAATTCATGGACAAACTTCGGGAAGTGATTCCTTCTTGAGGAGTCCAATGCCAAAATAAAAAAGTAATAAATATAAAAAAGTGAAAAAATATTTCACTGACCTCCAATCCGTAAACCCCTTATCAACTCTACTTCAGTTATTAGGTCGTGATCAATGAATTGAATGTCTTCTCTAACTCTCCCCACCTTTGAATGGTTACTGCAAAACAGCAATTAACAATACAGAGGTTCTACATGCATCACTTTTCGTCTTTCCCAGCTGTTTGCTACAAATAATGTCTATTTATATCTTGCATTTCATTTAGAAATTCAATAATTATATGCAAAATCCTGAAAAAATATTGTATAGCTATGGTGCTGCAGGTATGCTTACCTTAGAAATCCCAACTAGCAGTGTATACTAATAGCACAAATTCTATAAAAGAATATTGACACAGAATGAATTTGTCGTATCCAGATTAACCACTGCTCCTCCAACCGATGAACTTAAATTTTTCAGGTCACAGAAACGACAATTTGCATTTACAAATAGTCGTTTTTTTTTCTGCTAGCAAGATACGCAGAACGAGAAGCACCTCATCCTAAATCTTTTCAGAATGTAGAAAGGAAGATGAGAACAGAATTATTTCCTTCACAGTCGAAACATGCAACTCCTGTAAAAAGTGAGGAAAATGTATTAAATGTCTAAAATGATACAATCATTGTTCCACATCTTCTAATAACCGAGTTATCAGCTGCAATAAAATTTACGTCACAACATGTATATTACTTTTTGAAGAAGTTTGGCATATTTATTTATTTCTACCCTATAGATAAAACGTTGCCAAAAACTGATTCACTCTTGCTATATACGTAGAGTAAATACACCTAATTTTGTTTTGTTTCTTCTTTTTATACAGACTAACCCTGGCGCACATACCAGAGATATTCCAAAGGAAGCTGTAGCCTAAGAGTGACGACACCTGGAGAACAAATTTATATACTTACCTACAATTGTAATCCTAAAATAGTGTTAAATAAAAACAATAATCATTAAAGTATTAGCAAATTTATTTTTTAAGTATACAGTCTGTTTAGTAATCGCTACCTATATAAAGCCTGTACAAAAGTTGCGCGGGATTATGTATAAACGTATATATACAACAGTTGCCAGACGATTGCTTACGTCCAAGTAAAGCAGTTGGCAGCGCATGCGCGGGCAGAGCCTAAAATATTTTAGAATTTCGCATTTTCTTTCTCGTCTCAAAACACGCAACGTATAAAGATACAAAAGTCGCTAATACAACGATATCAATACGACATGACATGCTACCGTGTTCGTGTACACATCAATATAAGTAATCAAAATTCGTACTCGAATGACTAAAAAATTACAAATTAGTCAATACTGTTGCAGTTGTTTGTATATCGTTGTAACCGATAAATTACGCCTTTTTTGGTTTTGATTAAGTTTTAGAAACACAGCTATCGTGATATGAGTCACTTCTGATGATGAGATAAATTGGTACAAATATACACATCACAAGTATTACTTTTTTATATGTTGAGATTTGTAAATAAGGTGGGTCCTTAATTTTTTCGATTTTCATTTTTTTTTATACCGTTTAGAATGGTTGCTATCCATAAAAAACTTACGATCTCTGTTATATTTCAACAAGAAAGTTCACATCTCTTTTAGCATATTAACATAATAACAGTTATTACGAATATTAACTGTAACTGTTGTGCTGTGCATATTTGACTATGTTGTGCATTTTAAAACTCAATTAGATTCTAGCAAATATCGTAAATGGGATTTGAAAATCGTGTTAGTGGAGATTTGGAAATTAATGATAAATAATAACAAACAATAAAATCATAATAAAAAAGACAATTTTATTACAGTCTGAATGCATTAAAATAATTATATACACAGACAACATATACATAATAAATTAATATTGAAAAAAAAAGAGAAAAGAATATTTAAACAATATTGTGGGGGGAAATGCAAATAAAATGAATAGGAATTTCTATACCTAAATGTATCTTTGGATTGTACAAAATTAGTATCTTAAGATAGGTTCTAGAGTAAGTTTTTTTCTCGAATATCATCGTTCTCTCTTGCTCCATACGTTCTGTATTGTCCGAAAATCACGTTCACACCCGGACACAGCAGTATATTTATGTATATATATTACAAAAAAATATATATATTTAAGACTAGCATATTTATATTGAAGGATACTATTTTGTTTAATCCGGAACAATAAAAATTGTAAGGGTTTACGAAAACTGCAAAATATGAGTAAAACGTTTATAGAGTGCTGTCAGTTAGTACACGTAGGGTAAGTATTACGAGAAAAAAAATAAAGATGAATAAACTTCAGCCTTTTCATATCATATCACAATTTGAGAATAATTATTAAACAAAATAGTATTTAAACAGAGGGAAATTATAATAGAAAAATTCTAAAAGTTATGAGTTAGGTGCAAACATATACAGGTGTTTCATGCAAAACTTTGAATGTTTTATAAGAAACACAGTGTATACCAAAAAGTCAGTGTACTATTATGTCTAAAACCCCAACGCTGTTTGTTGTTGGAACTTAAAATGATATCGCAAGGTAAAGAATAAGTTATAATTGAGCATACCTAAAATCAATCTACTGGTATCACAGTTGAGTGAAAATAATATAAAGTGCAGAATTTGCTAATCTAACAATCTACTTAATATCTACATTTATAGTTTTTCTCATATCAAAAATTTTTGTGAAGTACCTAAAATTTTTCCATCTCAGTAGATACAGAAGATTCCAAATTCTACACTATAACTAAATTGGGTTTGGGGCCGATCACTAACGCACACAAAAAAAAAATTAACGCTTACAACCGCACACACGTACAAAAATTTTATAAATACGTATCCTACCTACGAAAGAACATAAAATATCGAACATCAGTGGTCCTACACAGTTTGAATATAGTTTTCGTAAATATCAAAAAGGATAGTTCTCTAGTTTATCGACACATCACGTTCACCACGTCTTTGATAGTGTTGAGAACGTCGTTAACGTATCTCGCGTTCTCAGACGTGTTTCTCGAACCCGCCGATCTGATTTGCCTCGCTTGCGTTTCTAATCTCGTCAGCAATTCCCTGAATTGGAATTTCGTGTGCGCCAAAACCACGCTATCCGCGTAATCCGCGCACGACGTATGTAATAACCCTATTTTGTCGGACAGTTGCAACCAGGATGACGTGGAAACCGACGGACTCGTTTTAATACTGTTTAAGGTTGTTTCTAACGCTTGTGATATTTCTAAAATGTTCTCTTTGCCCGTTTTGTCGGAGATTTTCTCGTCTTCCGGTGTTTTCTCCACGTTCGGTTTCGCCGAAATAGGAGGTTTGCCGTTTGTGTTTGGAATCGGTGTAGCGTAAATCGCCGAACCAGTCGGACGGTTCGCTATAATCGGTTTTATGGCTTTTACCGGTGGTTTCGTGGGAATTACCGGTTTTTCATCGTTGCTTGGCGGCCAAACTCTTTTTGTGGTGATTTTAGCGGAATCGTCCGAGCTCTCCATAGGAGATATTTCCGTTATTATTTCATCGTTTTTATTTTTCACCGTTAACTTCGGGCTTAACTGAATATTACTAGAGTTTTCGCTCGCTTCTTTTGTTTCCCATATTTTCTTCAAACTACTTATACTTCCGGTACTTTTTCTCTTGTCTTCGCCTTCTTCGATTTTCAAGTTGCCGCTATCGGAACTCGCGGTGCTTTCTCGTTTCTTATCGTTCTCTTCGGTATCGTTTTTCGTGTCCGCTTTATCTTCGTCTCTATCAACTTTTCTCAATCTCGATTTGAAATCTATAATAATCCCCGAATCGTTGCTATCTTGTTTTTCTTTTTTCATCGCTTCGACCTTCTTTAATTGTGGCACAAATATTCCGTTTCCCTCCCTCATTTCTAATGACAGTTTTCTTTCCGGTTCGATGTTTAGAGTTTCCGAAAGTTCGGTGACCAGCTGCGTTACCGGATCGTGACAGATGGTGCTTATGGTTGAGTTTTCGGTCGGCGAATCTTTGGGGTTCCTAATTTTCTGGTCGGCTCTCTCTTTAATCTCCGTCAACAGTTTCAATTCCATCTCTTTCACCAACTTGTTGTTCTTAAATGCTTTCGAAGTTTTATCGTCAGATTCCACGTCGAAATCATCTTGGCTTTGCATCATTTCTTCTGTTTTAAGAAATGAATTATAAATAAAAAAGTTATTATAAATGGATGAGAGATGGACAGAGCAACAGGGAGGACAAGAAATTCAGTGAATGGACTATGGGAACGTGGAATGTAAGGAGCATATGTGGAAAGAAGAAGGAATTGGAACGGGAATTTGTGGAGGCAAGAAAATCCTAGCAATAACTGAAACAAAAAAAAAGAACAGGGCACCATTGAACTGGAAGAGGGACATATATTAATATACAGCGGAGTGGATAAAAGCAAGAGAGCAGCAGCAGGAGTAGGATGCATAATACACAGGGATCTGGTGGGAAGTATAAAAG
>JAWQRJ010001280.1:0-16393 GCA_033557515.1 Diorygopyx duplodentatus
ACTGCAGGCAGGCAGCGATTCTCAACATTTTATTGGGCAATTGTATTTCCATTTGAATTCTCGTCTTCTTTGTGCATAGTTTTTTTAAGAAGAGAATTACAAAAATATTGAATTATATTTAGATTAAATGAGAAAGAATTTGTTTATCATCAAAAATAGCAAAATATTTATTTAAGTAGGAAAATATTTATTTAAATAAAGATCCAGGCCCTATTGATAAGTATAGAATTATGCGATTGCACGATATAATAACGGGCTTCACTAAACTCTATTCTTTAAGCAAAAAATAGTTTTTTTGTAAACTTTTCATAACGCCTGGTTATAATTTGTAACAGAAAATTTTGCTTAACAACATATTTTACTTAGACACATGAAACATAATGGGAAACAAAAGGTATCAAAGAAAATTGTGGAAGCTAAGTTTGAGGAATAAAAATTATTATAGTTTAAAATGAGTTAGAAAAATTAAAGTTCATCATAAAACATCTCTGTAAAAACTAAACTAACCAATGTACCAAAACCCCCAATCAAGAAAGCATTGATTATTTCGTCATTTAAACATTGATTATTGATTTTAATAAGTTTAGATTATACAATAGGAAAGTCCAAACATAAAACTAGGGAATACCTGGGCTGTAAATTTCGGAATTTATTAATTAGCAACTTTATGACTTAGATCCACAAAGGGATCTAAGCAAAGGAAATTTCAGGTAAATTCTGTGAATTTGTACCAGTTATAACCATTTTTTAACAATTTCAGCTGCTCTTGTCTTTCCTATATTGAAACGTTTTGAAAAATCTCTTGCAATATGTTTCTCCTGTCAACTGTGGAGTTGTAAACAATACGGGTGGGCGAAGAAAAAGTTGTTTTTATATTACATATACATAAACATAGTTCATTGCTTAAAATTAATCAATATTAAAAACACTTTTTTTCGATTTCGGTGCTTCTTCAGTATGAAAATGTGTGGCTGTTCTTTTTCGTATATCCTCAACACCCTCATCTGTTGTCGCCCACTCCAAAACAAGTCTTCTTCCGTACAAGTGAGTGCTCTGTGATAAAGCTTCAAAGGCTTTCTGGAAAGCAATAAAATGACCAAAAGTGTATGCGCCATAAGACAAATGCAAATACCTTAGCATCACTTGATGTAAAATAATCAACAAATGCAAATCCTCGGTGTGTCGTTTCGTTTACTGCCATTTTCTTTGGTAACCTCAACGCTTTTATTTCACCGAATGTCCTGAATAAAAATACGGTGAAATTTAAAATTGTTACAAACAAATAGTTCTTACTTGAACAGCTCAAATAATTCTTGCTTTTTCGCTTGGAAAGGCACGTTGCGCACTAGAAGCTTTGAGCCAGTTTGCTTTTGTTTCTTAGATGCTTTCCGAGTAGTGACCACATCATTGCTACAGAATAAAACATATGGTAATTCAAGTATCAATCACAATATCTAAAAAATAAACCAAAGCAAAAAATGATAACTTACACTAATGTTCTCTCTGACCTCTTTAGTTCTAATGATTTCCCATCTAGCAAGCTGTTTTGTAATTCTTTTAGAGCTTTGTCTGCGCTGGCTTTATGCACATATCTTACAAAACCGTAACCCATAGAAAGTCTATTTCCAGGATTATTTACATCCTTCTTCATTGTAACAGTTGCCGAGTGTATTTTACCACACGATTCAAAGTGCTATAAAATAATTTTAAAGTGAATTGTGAGACTTATTTGCCTAGTAGAATTACCTTATATAAATTTTCGTGTGTTGTTTTGAAATTTAAGTTCTTCACAAAAATGGTTGTGTCTGGTTCTGGTTCTATTTCTTCTTCTGCTTTCTCCCCTTGGGCCTCTTCCTTCTCTTGAAGTTCTGCTTGTTTAGGTTCTTTTTCAATATTGCCCTTATTGTTGTCGACTTCAATTTTATCAGTCTTACGTGTTACAGTGTTTTGTGTTTTGGCCTGCAAACTATTCTCGGGCGCCCATTCGAGAAACAGAGGTACATTCTTAAACTGCGAGTATGCTAAAGAAGAAAAGGCCTTCCGTGCTTCACTAGGTTCCACGAATTCAACAATTGCTAAAACATTGAAAAATAGCCTATAAATAATAAAGCAATGTATAGGGTCGTATAAAGTGCGGTCAATTTTTCATTCTACAAGCTGCATCTTTTTTCTCCCTCAAAATATCTAATACAGTGGAATCTAAACTTCAAGAAGTTTTACACTTCTAGAAGTGTAAAACTAAACTAATGTTTAAAATGTGTAAAAACTAAAGTAATTTTCCACAAAGGCTGTTTCTTACCTGTTATTGCCATTTCTGGTAACAGCACTCTTCCAACTATACCATACTTTTCAAAAACTGTTCTCAATTCCATTATATCAGTATTGGCCGGTAGATTTTTAACCAAAATGATAGTCTTGGAACGTTTCAATATAGGCTGTAAAAAAGAAACTTAACAAAAATTTCCTGAGCAAGTTAGACGGTAATACCCCGTTGAAAGCATCTAGAATAACACCTTCTTCCTCCAGATATTTTCTAGTAGCAGTGACAATTTGGGTTTCCCCCAACGCTAACCTTACAGCTGCACTGCTGTTGCCATGAGGATCCAAAACTGCCTTTTTCGTTGTACCATAACTTCCCGCCATCACTCCGGCTACAGCGTCATGACCCATAAATAACGAATTCCAGTTGTGAGATGATGCAGATTGAGCTTTTTGTTTTTTCATTTTTTGCATCTTATAGTTTGCACTGTCTGTAAAAGTAAATTTAAAATATCGAAGAACGTTCACAGAAGACTTCTTCGTACCTTCTTCGTCTTTGTCGGTGGTATCCTTAGCTTTTCCAGGCAATAAATGTAACATACGACCATGAAGAATGGAGCCATCGAGTTCAGAGTAAGCTTTTACAGCGTGTTCAGGTAAGAGAAAAGTTACTATGCCAAAACCTTTCGGCTTTCTTGATGAGCTATCAATGGGGAGATTTACTTCTGTTACAGGACCTGTACAAACAAAGGAAGACACCAAACTTTATCAGACAAACACAAATTGCAAACATTGCAATTGACAATAGTAAGTAAGCTCCTAAAAAATCAGAGAGAGCTAGCTACTGGTGATATCAATCTAATATACCAAGAACAATATGTTTTAAATATGAAAACATTCGTGTTTTAAATATGAAAACATATTTAATATGATGATGACTTTAACAAAAGACCAGAATTTTGTTATTTTTTCTTACTGAAGCTGAATGCATGGACAGGTATTATCAGAGTCAATGCCGGTTCATTTTTGTGAAGGAAGATTTAAAAGCTAAAATGTATCTGGATGTACTGTAAAATCAGTTTTGCACAAAAAATTTTAGAAAATACAGTATACAAGGATGTATTTGGTTTCAGCATGATGGGACACCTGCAGATTATGGAAGAAGACGATTTATTGAATGCATGGTTAAGTGTTAAAAAATAGTCCAAATAACGAAAACGATTTGAAATTACAGATTAAAATGCGTCAAATTTAAAATTTAGACTGAATTATTGTTGGAAAAAATGATAATATGATAATGCTACTTGGTAATTTTTTCTTAAATTCGTTGCAATGGAATCATAATAAAAATGGTATGAAAAGATGAACTCTCTTTCAAAATAAGAAAAATATGGGTCCCCATTTGAAAACCATCTTCAGAAATTTACACCTACTATAAAATGTGTAAGGAAACTTTACACCAGAAGTGGTGGGATATAAATAACGAAAATATTACCATATTTAGCAAATAAATTTTGAATATCATCTTCAGTTGTAGTATATGATAAATTTCTAACAAATATCCTTCCAGATTCACCAATATCCTCCTCATCCTTCAACTTTTCTTCTTGCGATTTCCATTTCACTTTTTTTGGATCTGGATTATCTTCTATCTTTGCATCTTGACTGAGATATTTAGTTACTAAAATGCTTTTTCCATCTAAAGAAAGTCAAAAATATAAAGAAATCAATGCTAAAAAGAAATATGCGGTATTTTGAAACGCTTTACGAAACTTCAAGACGTAAATGTATGGTTAATTTGAAGACAAAGAGTTCATATAAACATATGTTTTAAAGTGCTTCCTAAAGGAGCTATGGTAGTCCAAAGGTGGTACTCAAAATTAGTTTTTAATTAATTAAACCTTCCTTTTTATGTTAGTGTTATTTCTATACAATTTTACTTATTTTTTTCAAAAACGATTATCTTGTTAAATTTACAACTTTAGGAAGTTAGGAAATTTAGGAGGAGAAAACTTCCTCCTCAGTAATAAATGAAACATTTTAATTTAACACTTCACAAATAAAAACATTTCACAACATGCGTATTTTTATCATTATACTAAGCGTAAAAAATATTAGGATAACTCGGACCGAATTAGGAACAAATAACACCAAAATTATGTTATTTGTTCCTCGCATGTATAAAAAAATGTGCGTGCAACAGTTTCTCTCGGTTGCAAATGTGAGTTGTATTCTGTATTGTACAAGTTGACCAAAATTGACAAAACATTTTTTTTTGTTTTGTCGTCATGAAAAAAACAATGGAAAAGAGATTAGAAGCATTGAGTGGGATTGATAAAGAAGAGCAATTGAAAAAGATTGCTGCGACTTTGGTGTCGGTACATCAACTGTGTCAGACTGGAAGAAGAACAGTAAAAATATTGAAGATTTATGCTTTAAAATAATATCCAAAGACAGTTTGGATAATTGAAGCAAAGCTAAATATGAAACACTGGAGGAAACCATTATTTATTTGGTTTTCTACTGAAGGAGAACGTGGGTAACCAGTGTAACGCCCAATTATTCAACAAAAAGCTAATAGTTTGAATAAACAGTTGCCTAATGGAGACCAAAATTTCACTGCCAGTCAAGGATAGCTGGACAGGTAGAAGAAACAGCATGGTATACGCCAACTTACTGTGATGGGAGAAAGTTTGTCTGGTGACAGTAATGCATCAGAAAAATTCATTAAAGAGTTTGACGACCTCATTAAGAAAGAACATTTAGTGGCAGATCTAGTCTACAATCTCAATGAATTGGGTTTAGTTTACCACATGTTACCGAATAAAACCTTAGCCGCCAAAACAGAAGAATCAGCAAAAGGTTAGAAAAAAAGCAAGGATCGCTTTACCATAATGGCTTGCAGCAATGCATCGGGCAGGCATAAATTTCCAATTCTCCTAATAGGGAAAAAATCCACGAGCACTGAAGAATGTAAGTCGTGAGTCACTACTTAGTAGTTATTTATCATTACCAAAAAAATGCGTGGATGGACAATGTTGGTTTTAAATACTGGTTCTTCGATTTTTTTGTGCCAGGAGTAACAAAATATTTAAGGGAGTGTGGTTTACCTATCAAAGCTGTCCTGTTGATTGACAATGTGCCATCATATCCGGCAGCTGATGTTCTGTTGAGTGGGGATATTACAGTCAAGGTTTATCTTAATGTGACTGCACTTGTGCAGCCAATGGACCAGGAATGTGTCCTTGAAATCATAAAACGGATCTACAGACGGCAGGTGTTCAGCTAACTCATAGAAGGTGAAGGCGAACATGGTGTGGGGGAAATTCGTAAGTCAGTCAATGTTAGACTGTTATTTATTCGATTGCCGAATCGTGGAAACAAGTGGCTAGACGCACCCTTATAAAATTATGGAAAAGCCTGTGGCTTAGCATTTGTGAAATTTGTAAAAAAGTGCCAGAGAAAAATACTCAAACGAAGTCCAGCTCCATGAATTTTTTTTGTGAGTTTGTTTCAGAAAATTGACGGTTGCGATCACTGACAAGGAAATTATTGTGTCTTGTTCGTCTGAAAACGCTGAAAAAAGTATGAGTCATGCAGAAGCAGTGTCCCAGTTAGATGAACTGCTAGTCTATTTCGAGCAGCAGGTTAAAGAAGCTAAGAAGTAATAGGATAACGTGTTTGTAGCCTGTACAGTTGTGCTATATATGTTTCAACAGTGTTTTCTTCAATACAAAAAGACTTTTCTGTAAGCATGGTGTCTATTTTCCCCGTGTTTTCCTTTTATGCCGGATTTTTGTTATCCCGGATTGAATCTGGTCCCAATTGATCAGACTTAAGGAGCCTCTACTGTTAATTAATTTTTTTTCTTCACTGAATTCTTAATCAAATCTTATTATATAGCACCTAAAATTACTTGTTAGGGAGCTATTAGCAATGTCCCTAAAATTCTCCCGTGCATAGCAGTATTTTCCAAAATTTATTACCTAGTTATCAAGAAATATCAGAATGCGTTTTTTAATTAATAGTCAGTATGTGTTTTCTATTACTACCCGTTTTTTCAAATGTTCAAAGGTGTAAGTCTCAATTATTTTAAATTGGACACCTTATATTTTTGTACGTCATCCTAGGCAAAATTTGCCATTCTTTCAATTTCCAATACTACTCTCTACACCTAAAGTTGACAGCTCAAAAGCTATGATTAATTTAATTACCAACTTGATTACAACTATTTCTTAAAATAATCTCTTTTCTTCAATATTATTTTCCAAAAGATTTGCAGGTAATCTTTTTGTATATAATATTGAAAAAAAAAAAAGATTAACAAGTGTTTGAAATGCTGGCCTTGCTGTTCAATGCATACCTTAATTCTGCATTGAATGGATTCTTGCGCGTACTGAAGCATCACTTGGGAAATTTGTTGGAATGGCACTTTTATTCGCCCCTTCATGTTCTCTGCAGTTGTGGGCGGCTCGTGATAGACTTGATCTTTTACGTAACTTCGTAAGAAAAGGTCAAAAGATGTGATATCAGGAGAACACGGAGGATAACTTATTGGCCCACTTCACGTGATCCAATTTTGAGGAAATACCTGATTGAGACATTGTTTAACTTCCACATTTAAGTGAGGGGGGTACCATCTTGTTGTAGCAACATCTTCTCTACCCTATTTAGAGGGAATATTTTCAAGGAGCTCTAGCAAAGTATTCCTTAGGAAGTTTTCTCGACCATTTACACGTTCATCTAAGAAAACCGGGCCAACAAAATGTTTATACTCCAGTGTTGGTGAGCAACATTTCAGAAAAAATAGGGATTCTCGTCAGAGTATACTAATACATATTGTGTTTATTTACGTTTCTGTTTTTGTGAAATAGAGCTTCACCCGAAAATTATATGTTGTCCACAAAATTAATGAGATTTTTGTTTCTTAATTATTCTCACTACAGTTGTTCGTTCTACTTAATTCAAGGCTAGTGCTTAAGCAGCAAGAATTGTGTAGTGGGTTTTTCACAAGTGACGCCATTGCCCTAAATTCATTTTCTTCATTAAGGGGGTAGCCTGGTTTACAACACTGAAAAATGATAACTTTTGTCCTTTCTTCCCCTTAAAAAGTTTTAGAGATAGAAGTTTCAAGTCTAGCCCAGGTATTTATTAACGTTTCAAGAAATGGTAGTTAAATATACAAGTTTGTTGTATGGTAATTTATTGCAAAGTTACTTATAGATATATACAACTACTAAAAAAAAAGTTTTTTGCAGGCATCTGTGAATGAGGGGGTCGTACTCATTTGTTAAAAAAACAGATTGTTATTTGTTGCTATTTCTTTTAGTACCAGCTATATAATGTGGCTATAGCTGGTACTAAAAGAAATAATAGAAATCAAATCTAAGGATGTGTGGTACTTACAAAGAAAAAAAGTCAATTTTCTCTTCACAATTTGCAACTTTGTTACAGAATAAAAGTAAAAGTTTTCAACATTTCAATATAATTCTAATGTATGTGTTGAATATGAAGCAATTTCATTAGTTAGATATCAAGATATTATGGATGCCAAATTCATAAAATATAGTTTCGAGAAAAATGGTGTCAAAGTTTGACATAAGCATCTAAAAGTATTAATAGAGTTTAACGAGCGATAGAGTGAAATACAGTTTAAAGTAATCACATGATTTTCATGACTTTGATTTTATACAAATATCGAGCACTTTATTACTAAATTTTCCTAACGTTACCACACCGAATAATGAACTAAAGCCTCACAAAACATCCATACAAACAATGGGCTTATTTTTGTGATTTTTAAAATATGGTTTTGGGAACTTATTCTACACATTATTCAATAATGGTTTTGGGAACTTATTCACTTTTGAACATTTCAAAAAAAGAATTAGTAATAGAAAACACCCAGTATAAAAAATTAGAACATAGTAAGTACACCTGCATCATCCTAAATTAGAAGATAGTATACCCACATACTGGCTATTAATTACACACAAAAATGTAATCTGATATTTCATGACAACCAGATAATGCATTTTTGAAAATACGGCTTCGCACGGGAGAATTTTAAGGATATCGTCAATAGCTCCCCAACAAGTAATTGTAGGTGCTAGAGGACTCAATAAGATTTAATTCAGAATTCAGAGAATAAAAAAAATCAATATGTTTCAGGCAAATAGAACACTCTGTGTATGGGAAAATATTTTAAGATAGTGTGTTGTTAGTAACTACTTTAGTATAAAAGTTTTTTCGTACAATACATTACAAGGGAGCAACAATCCATCCATACACTATTGGACCTCCTTGTATATTCAAAAATTATGTTGGATGACAGGCAAATAAAAAAATACCAAAAATTAAAGTCATCAAATTCGAACATCCTATATAAAATTATTACATACTAGCAATACGAAAAATCGTTTCATCAATAATAATATATATTAGGAAACACTCTAGGACACACGTGTTTGAATTTTTTTCTTTAGAATTAACCATATAATCACCACACGAAGATTAGTGAAGTATTTTCACTAAAAACTTAAAAGCACATACCTAAAATACTTCGATCTTTCATAAGACCCTTCTTCATTTGCTTTTCATTTTTAAATCCAACAAAAGCAATACCTTTTATGTTGCGGGGTATTCTTATAGAGAACGGCACATTTGGTTTGAAAAATCCTTTTATGTCCTTCTTTTTACATTTATAAGGTAAGTCTTTAAGCTACAATTAAAGTGGAAGTAATAAAATATATATATCTATGAAATTTTCTCTTGTTACCTTTAAGGTAAACAGTTTTATATCCTTTCTCTCTTTTTGCTTCTTTGCTTTCGGCTCCTTCTTTTCATCTGTCTAAAATTTTGGAATAGTAAATTATCCTATTCATTATGTTAGTACTGGTACTGTAACTCGTATATACCTTCTTTTCACTTTGTTCTAATTCATTGCCTGTATCTGATACACCGGAATCAGATGATTCATTATCACTATCACTGTCAACATCACCCTTCGCTTTCAAATTATTTAACAATTCCAATTCATGTGGGGCATGTACTTGTAGATATTCTTCAAATTGGGGATCATTTTTATACTAAAAAAATATCATATATTGCCAAAAAAGCAAATATCATACATTATTTCATTGCCATTCTGACAGAGTAGTAATATATTGGAGATATTGATATTCCACAGTGTGCATCAATACTGACAGATAAGCACCCAGCTTCAAATGGACCACCAATTTAATGGTGTTGGCAGTTCAAGTCTACTGGGAACATTGCCTTAACATGAAAGGTTTGCCACTTGGAGTAGCACATCAACATAAATAATTTATTAATCTGCGATACGTTGAACAGTTCTATTGTTGCACATATTTTATACATCAAACAATTCTTTCTCGTTTTCTACGTATGAGAAATGTCTTTACAAACATTGCATTAGTGGACATAGCATGCTACTGTTTCTTTAAAATCTAGTATCATAATTAAAAGTGTTAAGGATCTATTTATATTACCTTTCTCAAGATTTCAGCTTTCTTATCTACTTTCTTTGTTACTTTTTCATTCTTGTCGCTTTTTTTTTCATTGTCATCATTATTTTTGGGATGTAACCTTTTGTAAGCTGAACTGTCCGTAGCATATTTGCTCCACGATTTAGGTTTACTGGCATCACCTGAATAATACCATGTTTTGCATCTTAAACAAATTATTCTTAACTGACTCACCTAACGTGGCACAATGTTCCACAACTATTTTATTAGTTTGAATACAAGTATTATCGAAATGTTTGATAGCTTCCTGTGCTTCTTCTTCAGTTTGGTATCCCAAAAATGCAAAACGCCTAAACTTTCCTTCTGGAGTGTATTTTAGTTGAACGTCGGTTAACAAACCCCGTTCACCAAAGATTTGACGTATTTTTTCTTCGGTTACCTAAAAAGTTTTGAGTATGGACAATAGGATTTGTGAAAAGCTTAGCACATACTTTTTTTGGCAAATTTTTCACGATAACACGTGACATTTTGTCGATTATGTTATTCCTGTAGGTTAGGTTACAAAACTCACATGTCAATCTGACAATTTATGCTTGCTGCTAACTTCAAATAGCATTACGTTTTCGAAGATCCCTGCATTAGCGATCTGAATAAAATGCGATTTCAGTGCTTTCAACCAGCTTTCAACCTGCTAATATTATTACTTCGTCAACAACAAAAGATAGAGAAATAAAAATGAAAAGATAAATTAATTTTCTAATCAAAAATTGTTTTCCGTTTCACGTGTGTATTTCAAAAGGGCGTTCTAAGGTGGTTCTAAGTAAGAACTGAACTAGATGAACTAGTTTATGATTGACTATACTAATAGTTAGTATACGGTATAAAAGTAAAACCGACAAAAAACATCATTGCCTACGAACTGCGTTTTATTTTCATATTGTTGCTTCATTTGCAATTATTTGCTGGCTGTTGAAAATAGAGTTAAAATAGGGTTAATAACTTTGTTTTATTGATCAAACACAAATAAAATATTCATTTTAATTCATGTGAGTTATTTTGTATACTGCAAGGGTCTCTCTTAGGATTGGTTTCTTCTTAAATCTTTATTATTAATGTGTCCCCTCAGAAAGAAATCCAAGAGATTTAGATCAGGAGATCTTGGAGGCCAGAGAATAGTACCCCTACGGCTAATTCACCTGTTCGGGAAATTAGTGGACAGAACTTCCCGTGGTAGATGGGAGTAATGAGGCGGAGCTCCGTTGTGTTGGTACCACATACATACTCGTATGTCCAATAGCACATCTTTGAGCAATTCTGGGAGAACATTTTCCAGAAAACTGGAGTATCAATGACCATTCACTCTCTCTGCGATTCTGTGCGGACCTACCTGATTTTTTTAAAGTAAATTTCTTGGAGTACGGTTTTCTTAAATCTCACCAAATAGATTTGCGGTAAACCTTCGCTGATAAGCCCATTCCCTGGTTGCGATTTTTATGCCACTTTATGCATTTCAGGGCAGAAACAAGATAGGGGCAGAATAAAGGCAGAACTCAAGGTCTCAGTTGTGTCAAAAAATTCACCTCCATGTACCACGTATTTATTTAATTTTTTTTTGTTTACTTGTTTAATCTCATTAGCATTTTCCTAATTCATTATTGTGCATGTCAATTCTAAACAGATTATGCCCTTTGAAATGCAATTCTCAACTCACTAAGCAATTTAATCATAATTGCGTTCGTTGTGTACCAAAGGGGCCTCATTGTGAAAAGATGAAATATAAAACATGTTTATAATGAAAACGATGCTTTTCCCTTTTATTAGTAATTTGTATGGAGGTGAGAACATATACACAACGTAATACAGTGCAATTTCAAGGGCAAACGTTTCTGGATTTGAAATGTGATCGATGATTTTGTAATGTGATCGGACAAGATAGAGAAAAAAAAGTAAGACAGAACATTGATTATTTTAATACCATTCTACGTTCGCTTAGTTTATTCTTAACTGCACGCAAATGGTATAGAGACGCATGCAATTTTCCTTCCTCTTCGTTCAACCTATGCTCGATGGTGTTTATGGCATACTGAGAATTGCTTATGTGATCCTGGAGTTCTTGGATGATTGTGCTGGACTCTACGTACGATGTTGGTATTTTATCTTGTTGGAGTAAAATGTATTCTTTAAGGAGTTTATCGTAGTTCTCGACGACGTCCTTTAGTTTTTTGGTCAGCATCATGTTGTGTTGTACCAGGACATCTTTCTGGGGAATTTCTCTTGAAACTTCTCTCGAAACTTTTCGCTCCACTACAGAGGTCACGTTGCTCAGCTTCTTGTCCGCTGAGAGCTCTTCCATCTTAATTTCTAATTTCGACGTTTTCACAGACAGTTTCTGGAAGTTTGCTTTCAGATTTAGCTTTTCTTTGTGCAAACGTAAATTTGCGTATCCCAGTTTCTCGACCTCTTGACGCAAAAAGTGGCAATTTGCGCACTGTTCAGCATCTTGCTCTGTTTGAATCGTTTGGCATTGTAGGTCTGACAGAGCTGCCCTAGGTTTACCTTTATCAAGTACTACCTCGCCAAGTTTAATCTTCAGTTTCTTCACTTCGTCTCTTAGCGTTTGAGTTTCCTTCGTGGGATCGCCCTTAGATTTTTCTCTCAGTTTCGTTAATTCCGACTCGAGAGTTTCACATTTCAATTTGTATGCATTGATTTGGTCCAGCAGCAGATTGGCGTACCGTTCTGTAGATTCACAATTGTTTTTCAATCCGTCAACCGTGTCGGATGTTGTTGTCATTTTCTCCTTCAACCCTTTGATAATGTCATCCTTGATTTGTATTTCCCTTTCAAGGTACTCCTTGCCTTTCCGCAGATTTTGCAATTCCGCTTGCAGCTGTGCATCGACAGCTTCACAATTAGCAATAGTCTCTTTGAGTGCACAATTTTCTTTTTCTATGATTTTGACTGAATCACGTAAATTTGTATTCAAAAGAAGTTCTCGTTCCATTGTGGTCTGTTTCATCTTTAACCTCTTGTTCTCCATTCGAAATTTAATCAGATCAGACTGCAGAACCTCGAATTTTTTCTGTAAAACGTTATAACTTACAACTTTTTGTTGGTTCTCTGCGTCGGATGATTTCAATTCTCTGAACTTCTTCCCCAACTTCACATTATCCCTTTTGATTTCGTTATACTTTTTCTTTAATTCTTCGAGCTCTTTAAGTTGCTCCTTTTGTTCCTTAAGTTGGCCAAGTTCGTTTTTGTAAAATTCGATGTCCTTTATCAAATTCGTGTGTACCTGATCTGCTTTTTCGCACTTCGAATGCAACTGACCGATTTCGCAGTTTTTCTTCTCCAGTTGTTTCTCCAAGCTGTTATTTACGCTGGCATACTCGAGGAGATGGGAGTTTTTGTCGTTTATGTCCTTAAGTAGGGCTTCGTATTTTCTATTCAGCTGCGCATTCTCTACTGATAAATCATTGACAGTTTTCTCCCTTTTAACGATGTTACTTTGAAGTGATTTGATCTGCGTGTGAATTTTTTTATGTTCATTCTCCAAGTTGGCGAATTTTTGCTTGATGTCTTCGTTGTTGATTCGCTTCTTCAGACCGAGATATGTTCTCGAGATGTTTAATTCGTTTTTTATTATTTTGATTCCGTTGTCGCTCAGAGAATCTTCGGAATCGGCTTCTAGTCGGCTGGTTAATCCGCACACATCAAACGGTTGCAGTCCATCTCCGCTAACTATTCCGGGTAGATTGAGCATGTTCGGAAATGGTGATGTTAGGGTATTTGTTAGTCGCATCTGGTACTGGTTGTTCATGTGGTCTAGTGTGGCAGCTGCAATGCCCTCGGAGTCCGCCATTTTTTTCTCGTCGGAGAACAGACGAAAAGGTTGAAACTATAAACATAAAGAGAGCTTACTACTACGTACTACTGTTAAAACATAATCAACTTACTTGCACATATAAGTAACAAAGGAACAGTTACACAATAGAACACTTCATAATTTTGATGTATAGGTGCAAATGTCAAGGTGTCGTGAAGTTACTAGATTACGAAATGTTTTGTTTTTGAATCTTTTTATTCTGAACGCTTGTTGTGAAACTTCGGGTGGAAAATCAACGCTCCAATAAAAAATTCGTCGCTGAAATATTAAGTTTTTGAAATGAAGGTGATTCTTCATCCAACAATTCAATGCTATAATATACACTCAGTAAAGTTGCATTACCTAGCAGGTTCAGATATTGGATTATTTGCCCTAAACTTTTGGTCATCTACTGTTAAAAGAGTGAAGATCAAACGTATAATGGCAGAAGTTCCTTAAACAAAATGTTTAAGGAAGTTCCACCATTATTTTAATATGTGTAATCACCCCCCATAGATTCATTTTCCTGATTCATTTTCTGAACACAGGTGTCCTAGAACTCACGCCATAGCCGAAAACTGCAGATCCCCCATGAAAAACTAACTACATAAAGTGTTATAACGTTTTACAGAAAAAAAGCTCTGCAGTTTGATCTGATTAAATTTCGAATGGAGTACAAGAGATTAAAAATGAAACAAATCACAATGGAACGAGAACTTTTTTTAAATAAAAATTTACGTGATTCAGTCAAAATCATAGAAAAAGAAAATTTTGCGCTCAAAGAAACTATTGCTAATTGTGAAACTGTCGATGCACAGCTGCAAGCGGAATTGCAAAATCTGCGAAAGGGCAAGGAGTACCTGGAAAGGGAAATACAAATCAAGGATGACATTATCAAAGGGTTGAAGGAGAAAATGACAACAACATCCGACACGGTTGACTGATTGAAAAACAATTGTGAATCTACAGAACGGTACGCCAATCTGCTGCTGGACCAAATCAATGCATACAAATTGAAATGTGAAACACTCGAATCGGAATTAACGAAATTCAGAGAAAAATTTAAGGGCGATCCCACGAAGGAAACTCAAACGCTGAGAGGCGAAGTGAAGAAACTGAAGATTAAACTTGGCGAGGTGGTACTTGATAAAGGTAAACGTAGGGCGGCTCCGTCAGACCTACAATGCCAAACAATTCAAACAGAGCAAGATGCTGGAAAGAGCGCAAATTGCCACTATTTGCGTCAAGAGGTCGAGAAAGTGGGATGCGCAAATTTACGTTTGCACAAAGAAAAGCTACATCTGAAAGCAAATTTCCAGAAACTGTCTGTGAAAACGTCGAAATTAGAAATTAAGATGGAAGAGCTCTCAGCGGACAAGAAGCTTAGCAACGTGACCTCTGTAGTGGAGCTAAAAGTTTCGAGTGAAGTTTCAAGAGAAGTTCACCAGAAATATGTCCTGGTATAACAGAACATGATGCTGACCAAAAAACTAAAGAACGTCGTCGAGAACTACCATAAACTCCTTAAAGAGTAAATTTTACTCCAACAGGATAAAATACGAACATCGTACGTAGAGTCTAGCACAATCATAAAAGAACTGCAGGATCACATAAGCAATTCTCAGTACGCCATAACATATTTCAAGAACTATTTCAGTAATTCAAAAAATCATATTTGAAAATAGAATCAGTGCTGCAAACATAGGGAAAAAAGTAATTTTGGCCCTTGCCAATTTTTAATTAATTTAGAATTGAAAGTACATTTATCGTGCAGAATCAAACCAAACGCACAAGTTTTATTGTAGACCTTTCTACAAATCGTCATTTCAGGTTTTTTATGCCCGTTGTGTTTTGACGTTAAAATTTTGAAATGCGCAGTCGGTAATGTTGATATCTTCTTTTATGTCACTTGTTTATGACATGTCTTGCGTGAAATTCGAACAAACTTTCTGTTGTAACTTCTGATAATGTTTTGATGGTGATTTTGATGTAACACCAGAGTCTTCCTGCCGTTAAAAATGATAGAAAAGAACCATAAGGACGACAAAAAATATGTTTCCTGCATAAAGATTAACGGAGTCCCAATTTTGCCTCCAGTGGTAATAATTTCTACATAGATTCGAATGTGCTCTACAGCAAAATATTTTAGGTGACTGCTAGTAAACGTAAAGAATTGCTGAAATATAAACATCAAGCCATAAAATTAGAGAAACGATTGAAACGGGAATGTGAGTTACGGGAGTACATCAGTCGCTATTACTTACCGAAATTAGACGATCCGAATATAATCTCGGAAAGCTTAGAGCATCAGCTGTCATTTTTAGATAATGATATAATAATTCCAGAGACGCCAAGCGAAGAGCATGTTGATAAAAATAAGTCAAAGCTAAGCTGCGATATACAGGTATTTAGCTTGTATTAAAGACAATTATGTTAATATTTTCAATTTTCTTTTATCAAGATTCAGTACTAGAAGGTTAATATTAATATATAGTATTCTAGGACTCACTGATTTTTGCCCCATTAACTAAAATGCTTCGAAATATTTTGAAATGCATGCAAAACAAATTTGAAAAAAATAGAGTCATTGTAGATGAGAATAAATTTAATTTTTAAAACGCAAAATAATTCCATTAAATTGAAAAGAATTAGTGCATATGTTACGGCTAAACCAAGAATGAAGGTAAACCCAGGTTTAACCGGTTAAAGTGGGGATTACCAAGGCGTTGCGGTTAAAGCCCGAAAAGTTCCCAACGCTTCCACCTTTAACCGGCTAAAACTG
>JAWQRJ010001281.1:0-16389 GCA_033557515.1 Diorygopyx duplodentatus
TTTTAGTGAGAGTTTAAACATATCTCAATAGATTCGTGGCACCGGATTATCGATATCCTGCAAATATCGGCCGGCAACGTAAAGCCGTTTTCCCTGGCCGAGGAATTCATACATACATATAAACATATAAACATACATACATACACACAAACAAAATTTGCCCGTTTAAGAATATTAGATTACTGCAATTTTTATTTTGAAATTATTTAAACAGCATACATTTAGAATCAAACCTACAATCTTTTCTGCAATTTTTTTCTTCTGTATCTATTATTGTTATTGACCCAATTTGTAATAAGAAGCTAACATGAAGAACTGGTGCATGTACAATAAAATTGTTTTGTAGTTTGCAGACAATTTCTGAATTGGTGGGTTCTGCTGGACCACAACTCAAACCTTTTTTACCTCAATTAATTCCCGCATTACTGCAAGCAACTGGTGAGCTGGAATCATCGAAATTGTCTTACTTAAGTACAATGCTCGGTGCACAGAGTCAAGCACAAGAAGCAGTTGATAGCGCAAGGGCTTCGTTTGCTAAATCCCATTTTACAACTGAAACAGTGTCAAAAGTATTATTTTTTAATTATTATTTTGTCCATGTTTTGATAACAAAATTTTCAAGTGTCTACAATATGCGGATGCAACAATTTTGGAGGAGCTAGTGCCAAAAGTCACTGAATTGATGAAAGGGTCAGTTGTGTTGGGAACCAGAGTTGCATGCGCACACTTTATTACATTGTTGGTTGTCCAGCTGGGAGACGAAGTACAACCTTATACAGGTAAGTTTTCTCTTTAAATCTTTTGGTGTTGAATATTATTAAAAAAAGTTATTACTTTTTATCATGAATGAAAAGTTTTCAATAACAAAAAGCAAAAAATTTCAAATATTCAAGACGGTAAACAGATAGATTTGTCTAATGTCAACAGATAAAATGTGACATACCAAGGCTTGTTTACATTTTTGGTTTCATAGTTATTCTAAAGCAGAATGTGTATGGTAAAAATGTAGACGCTATGTAACCTTCACCACGCGAGGCAATAAACATGAATAATAATAAAATAAACCAATAATTAACTGCGTGCCACATTACTATCCGAAGTGTGACGATATGTACACCAAGAAAATTCCAAAAGAAACAGCACGTGTGTGGAACTGACAACTTCAAACTGTTATTTAAATTATTTTGAGCACCTAAATGCCATAAATAACCTCCAATAATTACATCCAAGTATTTTTCAAATATTTGCTTGTGATGTTTACAGTTCCTTTTATTAATGTTAATTATTATTTTAAGTAATTATGGATTATTTATAAATGTTTTAACTTGATGCATGAATGTTTCAAAATATAATTATTCAATAGATAAGATTTCATTAATTATTATTGCATTTTTTTAAGGAAAATTCTTAGCAACACTAGTAAATGGCCTTACAGATCGTAATGCAGCAGTTAGGAAACATTATGCGACGACAATTGGTCACCTGGTCAAAACAGCTAAGGAGTCCAGCTTGGAAAAATTATTCAGTAAAATTAACCACTGGTATTTTGAGCGAGAAGGTACATAATCATGTTTATTAAATTATGTACCAAGTAAAATCTATGCACTGCAAATTTTCAGACGATTCTATCAGATCAGCATGTGCTGTTACGATCAAATCAATTGGTATTCATAATCAAGACATCTTGAAAGCGCATTCTGACATTGTTATGCCACTGGTATTCTTTGCCATGCACGCTGAGAAAACACCTGAAACAGAAGGTACAATTGAGATTTGGAATGAAATCTGGTCCGAACATAGTCCAGGAACAGAATCTGGGATCAGACAGAATATCGAGGTCATTTGCGAAACTTTGAAAACTGCATTGGACTCACCGTCATGGAATATGAAAGCGCAGGTACAGCAAATTCCTTATTTCATTTACTATAATTTTTAGAATTTTTGAACTCAGGAATTTTTATTTTTTTGCTTGAACTTCTTAAAAGGTCAGAAGTAGAACCAGGAAAGTGTACTGCTTGTAGCAATACTCTATGTCTTTAATTACAGGCTGCTAATTCTGTGTCTACGGTAGCAGCAAAATTAGGATCGTCCATGGAAAAAAAACATCTAAATATTTTGATTGAAATTTTACTAAGTGGCTTAAGTGGTCGGACATGGAACGGAAAAGATAAATTATTGAAAGCTTTAGCTTCGATATGTAAAAATTGCAAAGATTCTTTAAAAGACGATCCTGAAATGGACTTAAACCTTGTAGTCGATGCAGTTCTCAAAGAATGTCGTAAAGAAGAAATTAGTTATAAAATAAACGCTTTAAGTTCCTTAGGGGATATTTTAGCAGCACTCGAAATAGACAGATTTGAGGAAGTATACAATATTGTCCATGGCGAGCTAAACAAAGAATCTGTTGAGAAAGAAGGGGAGGAAGATGAAGTGTCAAAGGAAGATGCGTCGAAGAGACGTGAAGATAAAATTAAACTGGCAGAAGTCGGTTTTGAAACCTTAGGTAAAGCTTGGCCGAAGAACAGTAAACATACTCAAGAAAAATACAGGGAAATTCTAGTTGAGAACTGTGTGGATTGTTTGCCAATAAATACACGAGCTGTGCAAGTTTGTATAGTAGTAGCTTTATGCAATTATGTCGACAAACTCCAATTGCTAAATGAGAAAAAATTGGGTGAAAACGATAAATCGAGTTTATCCAGAATTGTCAATCATATTTTGACAGCATTGACTTACAGTTTGGGAATTGCAAAAAATACAAGATTAAGGAAAGAGGCCTTAAATGTAATTTATTCATTAGGAAAGAAGTTGAGGGAAAATGAGAAGGAAGAATTTGACAAGTTGGTGGATATGTTTGAAACATCGTATTCTGAATTGAGCAAGGACAACCAACCTGAGATCAAATCACGGGTCATGGACATTAAAAAAATCTTAATTGCTGATTAATATGGGTTAATTTATGTAATTTAATGTTGTTTTTTTGTTTGTTTAGTTTTAATTAATAAAACTCTAACCATTTTCTTTTTGTTTCATTATTACAAGTGTAATTAACTTTGGTCTGGAATGGATAGGGGAAAACGTTATATTAGGTAACTTTCAATTCTATTACAGTCAAATCACTGAGATGAGAGTTACTACATTATATTAAGAATACATGGACATAAACGTAAGTCTCAAGTTTGCTAATGTAAGTTTATTTCTTTAGATAGTTTATAGTAGTGACTTGATTATTGAATAAAAGTATGAATGACATGGTTTAATGTAAAATAAACAATTAACTCTTTACGAACCTTGCAAACAAAATAAAGAATGCCCAGTAAGTAATTTTTGAAAGACAGAACTGACAGCGCAGTAATCACCCAATCATAAACCGGGAACGCCTGACAGATGATGTGGAAGCAACTTAAATTGCATCCTCACCTGTCATTCGGTTGATATCGCGTCGTTATCGCCAAACAGTTGAAAAACAGTGATATCTCTAGCTTGATTGGTCATTCACCATGCAATTTATGGTGTATGATAAATATCGCATTGAATGTGCATGCGGCCTAACGGCCTTACACAAAAACTGTCTTTTAATATGATTTAAGACGATTTTATAGACTAACGGTCATATGTTTTTGTACGTAACAAATTTATATTTTTGTATTAATGTATTAAGGACACTCCTCTATTTATTATTATTGATTACTCAGATATGCTTCTCCAGTAAACCAAATTTTGCATTATCGAGAACGAGGAAGCTGCATTGTATGTAACTGCTTTTGAGTTTAAGAAAACGAACGCTTCCGATCGCTTAATGAAGATAGAAAATTCACAGGTAATTACATACATTTTTTAAAATGAAATTGATCCCAATCAATTTCTTAAATATACTAGAATGGGGTGCCTGTATTTGACAACCTAGTCAAGAAGTTGAAACCACGATTAAAACGACGTAGAATTCCAAATATGCGTAAAAGAGAAGATGGTACTGACGTTACGTTAAGAAAATACCATTCTTCTGTAGTATATACCCTTTCATGTTGTTGTTTTTTGTGTTATTTAACTGGTGGTTATTTGTCACAGGGTTCAAATATGCAAAGTATTGCGTGGTCTTATAAAATAGGCCATAGTACAGTGTAGCAGACCTTTGATGAATGGAAACAAATATCAAATGATTTTTTCAATTTATGGAATTTTCGAAATTACATTGGTGCTTTAGATGGAAACTTGTAATCCAGAATAAATTAAAATTTGACCTTAGAAAAATCTATCAGTAAGAATTTTCCTAAAGCCATTTTCTAGTATTTCCAACAAATGTTTAATTTCACTGTCAGGGTGTTTGGTTTTCTTGTATCCAAAAGTAATGTCCAAAAGTGTTCTTTTAGAGTTCTTAATACGTAATGACTATAAAAATGTTAGCTACTTTGTAAGTATTTATGAAGTCGATAAGAGTTTAGTAGTGTAAACAATTTGTAGCTTTAAAAAAATATAAATTGTTATATCAAATCTTCTGGTTAATTGATACCAATGATCTAAATTGGGAAATTAGTTTTATTCAACTTAGATATCCTTTTTTCGTACAGGTTGGCCAACTTGGCCAACCTATATGAAAAGAGGATATCTAAAAAGATGGATATCTCGAAAATGGCTTTAGAAAAATTCTTACTGATAGATTTTTCTAATGACCAAATTTTAATTTAAAAGTGAAAGTTTGAAAGTTGGCCAAATTATTTTGGCCAACCTATATGAAAAGAAGATATCTAAGTTGAATAAAACTAATTTCTCAATTTAGATCATTGGTATCAATTAACCAGAAGATTTGATATAAAAATTTATATTTTTTTAAAATACAAATTGTTTACAATACTAAACTTTTATCGACTTCACAAATACTAATGACCCTCTGGTCATCAGAAGGTATAGGAAAGAAGCGGTTTTTTTTCTCTGAAATTGTTCAAGTTACAGTAATGCATTTTAATATACGAAGAATTATTTTAATATAATTTAACGCAGTAGCAACTTAATTTAACAGGTTTTTTTCATATTTTGACATCTTATTCTTTGGTAGGTTCGACCTGGTCGAACGGAACTACCTCGGTCTGTTAGTTTTACTTTTTACCACACGATGGCGTTAACAAAAAGCACACAACATGCGAAAAAAAATTCAGGCAATTCCCAAACCTACAATACGTAAGTCAATAGTAAACAAATTTCCAAACCAAATTCTTCCATATCTTTATTTTTTTTCGATAAGTATTCTTCATTTAATCGTAGATATCTAAATAACCAATGTTGGTGGTTGAGGTGGACAAATGAAATGACTATGAAGAACACATAAGTTATAAGTAAGAAAATATTTTAATCGCCATCCTGTAACAAATTCTTTTTTTTGCTTATTTCTTTACATTTGTCTTTGGGGAGTTTGTCTAACTGTTTGCCAACAAACTCCCCAAATGTTTGATTGGCTGATTTTTCTCGTTTCGGCAACGTTTTTTTACTTGTGCGATCACCATATCTTGGGCTACAGCCAACAATGCGATGAACTCATTGCCACTGCTTGATGTTCTCGTCCTTGAAGAAATTGTCCTTGAAATTCTTGATGTGTCTGCTCCCGAGGTAGTGGGGAAGGTAACTGTCGTTGCCTTTCTTGAACAGGAGAGTCTACGCTAACAAACCGCACGAGCTCTTCAGTATTCTCCATGGTATCCTGTCTTGAGTTTGTACCAACCAAGAGATGTCATCTACCAAAGAAGCCTTACAACTTCTGCACAGTTTGGCACGGCTTTAGTAGCTGTGTACGTACTGTATTACAAATTCAAAAGTATAGATATATGGGTATAGCCTGTCTTTATATAGTCAAAAAATATTTAATAAGTCAAATAACAATAGTTTTGATTTATTTATGATTTTATATGGGTTGACCATAGTGATGTACAATTTAATGGTATATAATTATCCATTGTGCCCCTAAAGCATAGAACAAATTCATTATAAAATTAGTACAGAAATACTCGGAACCGTTGATTTTGTTTTTAAAAACATTTTAAAGAAAAAAATCAAATAAATACCTTTATTTATTACTTGATTATGATAATGCAGATATTGAAATAATCGAGAAAATATTTATATAATCGAGAAATTATTTTATTAGATATATAAATTTCAACAACAAATTCTACAGAAACAATGAAGGTCTACCTTGGATGGTAGACCTTTCATGCACCTTCAATGGACAATGTTGAGAAAATTTTCATTATGAACACTTCTAACCCTTTCAAGAAAACATAGTTTTCTTACATTTCATGGAACAGCAATCATACGGATCTTGGTCATTTTCCGATTTACCTCAATAAAATACACAGCAAACTTTATATACATATACTCAGAACAAACAAATAAATTTAATTCATCTTAGTATCACTAACATAAATAACATTTCTTCCTTTGACATACAGGATGCCCAAAATTCGATGCTCACCATTGGTATCTTGGACACGGTAAGAGCTACAGACGCGGTTAAATTGAACAATATGGAGGTGTTTATTTAAGCTGTTCAGACCTTCTTTTCTTTTTCCAAAAAAATGCATCGCCTACTAGATATTCTGAAAAAACTGAAAATCGTCATTTTCCTTAAGTGTGAGTATTTTCTATATTATTTATCGTATCAAAAAAATTCGAAGGAAAAAGTTGTAGATATCAAAACATTCTGTAGGATAAACGTTGTTGTAGGCTTATGGAAGCAATAAGCATGGTAATAGTAAATATAGTAACAATAAATAAGGTAATAATAAATAGTTTAAAAATAAACACGATAACAATAAACCAAAATTTTCCTACAAAATATGTTCCATATGGCGGCCGTTTGTTTACTTCTAAACATTTGGTAACACGCTTTTCGACACTTTTCCTACAATCCATTAATTGACGAACACTAACGGAGTTAAAAGCGTGTATGACATTTTGTTGAAATCATTAATACCGTTATAACTTATTCCGTATACCACATTTTTTAGATTGCCCCACGGGAAAAAGTCTAGTTGGTACAAATCCGGAGATCTCGCTGGCCATCGTATGGGACCATTCGTTGCAATCCACCGATTTCCATATCTAGTTGCTAAATATTCAGCAGGAATTCTTGAATTATGTGCTGGGGCGCCGTCCTGCTGAAAGAAAATAGTTCTCTCCTCTTGAATTGGTAAATTATCCAACGCATCTTGAATTTCCTGTTGCAGCAGTTCGAGATATCTGTTTGGGTTAAGCGTTTCGTTAAAAATAAACCGACCTATTAAGCGGTTTCCCAAAATACCGCACCACACGTTAAATCCAAATCGTTCCTCAAAACTTGACTGTCGAACTATTTTCGGACTTTCATTATTCCAATAATGGTAATTACTCCGATTGTAAATGCCATTGTTTGTAAATCGACTTTCATCACTCCAAAGAATTTGATTAGGAAGAGTCAAATCATTTGCAATTTGATCGAGATACCACCTACAAAATGCTCGTCTTTCATAATCAGTTTCCTTCATTTCTTGGCGTATCATTGGTTTGTAGGGGTGAAATTTATTTTTCTGAGAGATTTTTCTTACTGAGGTGGTAGGCTCAAAATTAACCACGACCAGCACATCTATTTGGGCATCTTCATTTTCTTTTTGGTATGTTGCAGAACGGACTGCAGTAAAGCACCCACCTTCTCGTAGATTTTGCTCGGGTATAAATTTAAATATTCATTTACTGCCGCAGTTGAATTTCGATTGCACCTTATGTAGGTAACTAACATATTCGTTTTTTCATAGTTTGAAAACGCCATTATCATCAATGTAGAATATGAATAATTGACGGCAACTACAACTTATGGCACGAGAGTGGTTTAACAATATTATTGACAGATGTGTAGTCTTTTGTTTCAATCATGGATAGTGTGACGTGGATTAAAATCTGTGTGGAATATGATTTTTCTTCATATCTCCTAAACTATGAAAGATAAATACCTCGAACCTTATATCGTTGGAAACAGAAAAAATCAAGTTATTTAATAATGTCAAAATCAACTATGGTTTCCGATTAAAAATTAAAACTTTGGGTCGTATCTCGAAACTGGTGTAAGGTAAAAAATATTTTTGTAATCAATCCTAGAGAATGTTTTCATGTCTACTACTTTTTTCTCGAAATTTTTTGATGCGATAAATAATATGGAAAATATTCACATTAGAAGAAAATGACAATTTTCAGTTTTTTCAGGATATCTAGTGGGCGATGCATTTATTACAAAAACAAAAGAAGGTCTGAACAGCTTAGATACACGCCCCCATATTGTTCCATTTAACCGCGTCTGTAGCTCTTACCGTTTTCAAGATACCAATGGTGAGCATCGAATTTGGGACACTTGTATATACAAAACCGACATGTATTTCATCAATTATTTATTTTGACTTTTTGCACACATATTCCCATAAAACAGCCGTTTTTCGCTGTTTTATAGACCCCGCTTTTACATATAGCTTGTCTCCTGTCACACGCAAAAAATAGTTACATAATGCTCCTCGCATTCAACAATGGTTTTATTTTATTTTTTAATTTAGGTTGTTCCATCTTGCAAATATAAATGTTAAGAAAAAACGAATGGAGAACTTCTTTTATTTGCCTTTATTAATGTACAAGGAAGGTTTTTTCTTAACAATGGTTTTGGGAAAAGCATAATAAATAAAATAATATCTAGACGTTTATTGGAAACGATCCCTCATATAACAAAATAACAAAATTAAAACAACAATTCCACTACTGTTCATTCCAACTGTGACAATACCACCACATATAAACTCTTAACATTTAACGACACTAATTTGAAAGCCAAACAGATTTTTAGGATATTTAACATAATTCCAGCTTACAAGGCCAACAATATAAACACTATAAAATATAAATTCCCAACCTAGAAAGAAGTGGGGTTTATGCCGTTAATTGCAACAACTGTGAAGGGATATACGTAGGGCAGACAGGACGTAAGCTTGAAAACGAATCAAAGAACATACTCTAAAATAAGTTACACTTTGTTTGAACATTCAATGCAAACTGGTCACAAAATCAACCATAAAAATATAAAAAGAAATAGGGAAAGGGAGATCGAAAAACGAAAAAATAATGGTACTCTACTGCTTAACGAACAAATACATTTTGACAATTTTATTTAACCCTTTATTCAATTTTATTTTGAGTTCCTGGAGCATCTGTCGTTCTGCTATCACTTTGTTATTAGTTACTTTTGTTATACTTTTTTTGTATACTTCTTATACTTTGTTTAGGTCTTATATTTTAGTTCACTGTCCCTTCAATTTTAAATTTAATATATTTCGCGCATTGTTATTTCGTCACGTTGTATAAAAATTAAAGTGGTTTTATTTCGCTTTAAAATTTCGGTCATATGTAATCTTAAAAATAACGTGTACACTAACACGTTATTTTTTATTGTTTAGTTTTATTGTTGTAACATTTTAATCTGTTTTTTATTTCACCCTTCTTTTAATTAGATCTTTTCTATTGACTGTAAGTAACGTTTTGATTTTATTTTACTTTTAATTTATCCAATTATAATTCAATGCTAATTTGTTTGTGTTCCTTCTTTTGTAGATTAAGGCTGAGGATGGTTTTATAGACGGAAACTAGTACCTTTGTATATAAAACTCAATAAAGCAAATAAAAAGAAGTTCGAAAAAAGAAGTTCTTTGAAATCGGCATTGCTCTAACTGCTTTCTTTTGCAAGCCAAGTACCATATTAAAACCAAATGAATACACCCAGAAGATTATTCCATAGCTTGCAACAGAGTGAAAACTGGTGAAGTATAGACTGCTTTTGTTGTCGTAAGTGTGCTTTGATTCTTCGTAGACGTCTAATCAAATGGATGGTAGGAGCCAACTTCGTGCAGATGTAATCAATACGTACGTTCCAATTCACCTTGTTATCAAGACATAAACCCAGAAATCTAACATGTTCACAGTTATCGGTATATTCCATACCGAACGAAAATGCTTTCTATTCTATTCGTGTTTAGGTTCCATCCATTACTATTAAACCGACTTTCGGATGTGGCCTGGGGAAGTGATGATTTTCGTTTCAAGTCCTCAACAGAGCGGCCTTTCACCCGAACTGATGTGTCATCGGTATTCAGACAAATCTTCTCCTACATGTTGCACTGCATATCGTTGATGGATATTATAAATAGCAGCGCCCCCAGTATTGATCCTTGGGGAAATCCTTGCTTCAAGGTTGTTGTAGTCGGTCCCTCGTCCTGCCTACTCACATACTGCTGACGAGCTTGACGATACTGGACCAGTAACTTATTGCAGCTGCTTACTCCTTATTCTATAGTAGGCGAGCGTATTTAGTAAAATGTTGTGGTTGAAGTTGTCGAGTGCTTTAGTCAGACAGATCAAACAAATTTAACCGAACAGTCTCTCGTTCATCAATAGCTTCGCTGTCCGCCGATAGATCCCGCCGGCAGTTCTGTATCGATGTTTTCCTCGCAATTTTATTTATTTACGATATAAAATTATTAAAAGATTATTGAAATCCTGCAAGTATTGTCCGGTAACCGTCCTCCAGATCTGGGGAATACATATACACATACATACAAGATTAACGCCTTTAATAGTATAGGATTATTAGTAGGTTGCTCTACTGAGCTACCATGGACTATCGTGGACAAACACCACTCGTTGGACACCATGTTTCTACATTCCTGTTTATTTTTAAAATACGTCCTGTGCCCCGTAGTATGCAAACGTTCCGGGCACCGTTGAAATAACGATTGAATACGGATTAAGACACACTCCGTGATGTTATAATTATTTAATAGAATTATAACTATTTTTAATATAGAAAGCATTAATGCCTGTACGAAAATAGATATACGCGAATAATTTTTATGTTTAAAACAGTAGGTTAGGTACTGCATCTGGTCTTATAAATGAAATTTTGGACACTGTTACCACATAAAAATTCTGATCTAGAATCTTACTTCACAAACTTTTGATTACACAAAGTAAAACATGATTTGAAAGATGGCATAACTTGAGTACAGTATTTGAAACTTTGTAACTAATTCAGTTGATTTCAGTTGATCATTTTACCTCATGAAATTATTACTGCTAACAATGTGGGAACACATATAAAAATGATCTAACTGCAAACTTCTGCGATCAATTATTTTCTCTAAAGACTTGCATCAAATCAGAAGTAGAAAAGAGTAAAACAATTAAAGAATTGACTAAATGTGTGGCTTCTAATTTTTCTGAAATAATAAAAGCCTTTTTTAACGATTCTTGTTTCAGTAGTCACGGTAGAAAGAAGGTTTTTGTAAATTAAAACAAATAAAGAATTGTTTTAAAAGTTCAATGTCAGAACACAGATTATCATGTTTAGTCATTCTATCTATTGAAAGAGAAGAACTTTAAAATTTAAAATCTTCGCAAAATATGCAGAAACTTTCGCAGAAAAGAAAGTCAGGAAAGTGATATTCTAAAGGCCGTATGCTTTGTTATTATTATTTGTTAATTTCTCCTCTACATATTACTAATAATAGTTTATAATGGTCAAATGCTGCTTTTATTTTTAATTTAGTACTGTGTCTTCTTTTCGTTTGGTTTTACATTTAAAATAAAATATTTTTGAATTGCTCTTATGAATTGCTCTGTTACTAATCTTATACTATTAAAGGAGCTATTCTTGTTAATTTATTTATTTGTCGGCATCGTCTTGAGAACGCTACACTAGTGACAGAAAGTGTACTGAGGATTTTTGCATTATTTGCAATACGTTTTAAAATATTTTGCATTCTCATATTTTCCATTGAACACATAAACACATAAAATTCAAACATAAATTAGTTAATTTATCAATTATAGTTGTTTTTGAATCGTTAGGATAGGTTTTTCCTTTTAGCTCCATAATACGCCAACACGTGTTTTGCGACACATGTGGAATGGTGTACTGATAATACTGCATTCTATATTACTTACTTTTTTCTGCGAAAAACACATTAGTAAAAAAATGCGTGAGTTTATTTATGTGTTTTTTTCTTAGCCAATCGTTGAAAGTGATCATGTTGCATGTTTGTGGTTGAAATAAAACAATAGTTTATTGCATAAATAATTTACTATTTCTAAATAACAAAACAATAAGTTTACGTTTATGTATAAGTAATTAAGTGCTCATTAAATAATTAACATTAACAATTAAATAGAATATCAACAGGATATGGTTTATATTATAATAAGTAGATGCATTGGTATAAAGTAAACTCAGCACTGTGAGTCTCAATGATTTCTGGGTTTTGAACGGAATGATCCGTGGATGGGTAACATGACAGGCAACGTGTTAATACCAGGTACACTTTGAAGTACAGCCGAGGCCTTATGACAAGTATACACTTAGTACACGGTAAAAGGCCTATTTCCATAAGTGTTGAAAATATTTGTCCAGAACTTGAAATCTTCCTCGTCCGGATTCAATCCAACCGTTAACTTCTTCTCTATATTCAAATATTTCATTTCAGGCACTGGGCCAGTCTTTGGCCACACGATATTTTCTAGCAATGGGTCGTTTTCAACTGTGGGATGTCTGTAAAAGTGGAATTATTGTAATACCTACCTACATCTTAATTTCTAGTGCTGCTTACCCATATTTGGCGAAGTTGCCCCACATTTTGACCATCCTTTTACTGCAAAGTTCGTCATCTTCAGCTAGTATTTTGGGTTGTGTTCTACGGGAGAACAAATAGTTTAGTTCTTCGGCATGTCCCACTCCGGCCCAATTGGTCCTTAAGGGGTTTCCTAGTAACCCAATGCAGTTGAAGCGGTAGAAGAAGACGTCTGTGTGCTTCGATAGCAGTTGGCCTTGCTCGATCACCGGTCTGATCATGTGCATGTCTCCAAACCACTGAAATTTTAAAATAATATATCTAATTCCGCCACTGAAGTCAACTAAAAGTATAATACAGATTAGGTATAACACGTTAGAAGAGAGACTTGTTGTTACGCCGTGGTTGGAAATGAACTTTATAGGCAAAACGAAATATACACTAAATTAACTTACGTGTACAAAATTGGCATCAGAAAACATAGTTGTGTCAGTTTTGAAATAGTACTCCTTAATTGCAGTACCGACTTTAACCGCATCCTCTTGTGTCTTTAGATTCAAACCAACTGGAACCAGAGCTGCTGGATTCAGTTGGACAGCCGTCAAAGCTGCTCTAACGAAAGCGTCTGGGAGACCGTCGCCTTCGTTTGAGTTGAAACCCGTCAAGACCGGTACTTGGTGAAAATCTTTTTCTTCCAACATCACATACGGTGATTTTGAGATTACAGCGTTAGAGTGTTCTGGTTCAATGACGGTGGTGAAAGGGTATCTTTCAAAGGGTTTCTCCAATGTTACCATTATACCAGCCCTCGATGCAGCAGCTTGTAATTCTCTGTAGTCAACGGTTTTGAGTTTTGTAACCAGTTCTCCTGTATTATTGGTAGCGATTCCTAGTAATTCGCCTGTTTTGAAAGCATATTTGGGTTGGGCAAAGCCCACTGCAACTGCATTGATTGATGAACCACTTTCCATGATGGCCCTATTGAATAATCCGGCAGTTTTTGGCGATAGCATCAAGTAGGATACAGATATTGCCCCTGCGCTTTCTCCCCATATGGTTATGCTGTTTTTGTCACCGCCGAAGCTTGCGATGTTGTCTTTGATCCATTTCAAGGCCAATATTTGGTCTTTTATTCCATTGTTTCCGGGACAGATTAAGTCGCCAGTGCTTAGGAAGCCAAATATACCCAATCGGTAAGCAATGCTGACCACCACTATACCCTCTTTTACGAAATTATCTGTTGGGTATAATTCATGACTATTATCGCCTTCAAAGTATCCACCGCCATAAATCCAAACCATTACTGGGTACGTTGTATTGTTTTTCGGATTTGGCGACTAAAAATGTGAAATTTCGTTAGAAATATTTACTTAGATAATTGGAGACTTGATTTACTCTTGGTGTATAAATGTTGAGATATAAACAGTCTTCGGAACCTTCTATTTTGTCAGTTCGCACTAAAGTACTCCTCGATTGAACGCATTGTGGCTTTTGAGTTGTTGCTTCTAGCAAACCCCTCCATTTTGCGAACGGTTGAGGTGGCTGAAAAAAACAGTTATCATTTTACATATTGTACAAAATAAGGATATAATTATGTAACAAAAAAACATGAAATGATAGGAATGAGACGAACGATATTAACAGAGCGTTCCATCATTTGTACTCTGTTAATGACTAAAAAAAGTACATAGATGGTTCTATATTTAATCACTGTTTTATCAAACATAATGGTTTAAAAATCGTTAAAGTGTTAACCAATTAAATTACTGTGTAATGTTACGAAGGGTTAGTCGGCAGGTCGACCTTTTCGTTTGAACTTTCCTGCAGAACTTACCCATTTTTTTTGTGATCGAACTGAAATTTGGTCGGGATTAGTTTGTTTTGTGGATTGGAACCGTTCATTTTAGGAGACGCCGAAGATAAAATTGCGATATTTTTGATTATGAATAAATAAGGATCATCCTAAGATCCTTAGGTTGCCAAAAACTTTAAAGAGCTATATCATTTTTATTCACTTGCATGAACCAAAACTGGTTATAACTGACGATTATTTTGTAATCGTGATTGCAGTATAAATTTATACGGAATTCTTCTGATAAGTTATGATAATTTTTTTTAATTTGTAAATAAATATCAGCTAAAACAATGTTGCACACCATACAGATCACTTTATAATTAGCTGCATGACACAAGCTACTTGTTGCATAAAAATACACAAATTAAGTTGACATTATAAATATAACCAAATAAAAAGAAGCAGATTACTGTGTTATCTATATGTATAAAATAGTATATCTGCATATACTATTTAAATATGGTATTATGTCATCGTACTACGTTTTTGCCTTTATCAGGAAAAAAAAGTGTATTTCAAAAAACGATCATCTATGGCACTTATTACTGCATGCGTTTTTATACATTAATAACTAGAGTGCGGATTTCTAGGCATTAAGCTTATTATGAATATTATAAGCAGATATATTTTATAGTAAAATATGTACAAATTATGTAAAAATAAGTCATTTGGCACTAATGATTATGTGCTTTTTTTGTTTTTTTTTGTAATTTTTGTCCTTGACTTAATATTTGTGCTTATTTGCATCTTTTTTTATTTTTTTTAGAAAAAGATATTTTGAAAAAAATAATGCCAAAGCAGAGAATAAAATGGCAGATTATTTTTCCGTGCCTGTATAAAGACGCTACGTTGTAAGTTTTTAAAAATTAGATCCTTGTTACATTATTGTTGTTCCTAATTTTATATTGAATGCGATAAAAAATACAATATTAAGTAACATATGTAAACAATTTTACATTTTGCAAAAGTTGACAAATAACTAACTCTAAGCAATAAACAATTGCAGAATCTTTACATTCATGTTCTGACTAAAACGAACCACAACAATTTAATTTTGATGTATGCAAACAAATTACAAAACGATGGCCTTAAAACATATATGTATACAGGGTGTCTACCGTAAACTGTCCATTAGAAATATATGGGGAACGGATAAAGCTTTTGTCGTTTTGTCGGTGTGCTTTTTGATATTTCTTCAAAATTGCGTGGTTCAAAATAACTTCATTAGGGTCTTTGCACCAAAAATTACTCCTATTTTATTTGTTATCCTAAACATTTTCTTGTATCTCCAATATTTCCGGAAATATCTTTGGTTGTATCAAGAAAAAGAAAGTTTTTAGATAAAACTGTATCGTGTTGCAATTTTTTGATTTTCCCTTAAATCACTCGTTTTAAAAACGTATTCTAGATGATTTCTTACAGAAAATTAACTGGTCTTTGCTTTTTTATTGAAGATTTTTTATCTACCTCCTCTACTTTAACAGGTATCTTTGATCAGAATTACGAAAGATGCAAGAAATAGATACATCATCCATCAGAAAAAAAAAATTGTTTTGCAGGTGTGATTTTTTATATTTCTTCAAAATTACGTAATCCAAAATAACTTCATTAGTAGATATGTTTAATCAAAGATATGAAAGATGAAAATATGAAATATATCTATAAGGTTGACGATTTTTTAAATTTCTCTTAAAATAATAGAATATGGAAGGAATTGTAGGGAAGTTTCCTACACAACATCATTTGCTAATTATTTTTTACTTCCAAAAATTTCCCGTCTCTTTCATATTTTCCGACATATCTTTAATTGCATTAAGTAAATCGTATTTTTTGGACAAAACTGTATCTTTCTGCAGTTTCTAGTTTTTCTCTTAACTTATTGGTGCTATAAATATTTTATATGTAGTTTTTTAC
>JAWQRJ010001282.1:0-16386 GCA_033557515.1 Diorygopyx duplodentatus
AACTATATTTTTGCCCAACCCTTTAAATGCGTCTAACTCGGTAGGGGAGGCCTAAATTAAAAAAATATATATAAAGGACCCCACCTAAAATCAATTGTACAATATGCCGTTGCAGTATTTGCGCATAATTTCTGGACATCCTGTATATGGTCGTCATACCATTAGAATTCTTTCTTAAGCGTTGATAAACGTTCTGAGCTCGCAATCATCTTATGAGAACATCTAATATTACATTCATAAAAGTAATTTATGAATCAAAATTATACAAAACAATTATACAATACTAATCAAAATAATTATACAAAAACGGAATGAAATCATAAAATGTGTGAGGATAGAAAAAGTTAATATTAACAGTACTTCTTGAGCTTATTAGAAAATGGGAATGCTAAATACATGTTCACTCAGCCAATTACGTACAATAAGTCCATTCTCATTTTGCTTGTTAGCATTACAGTTTATGTACTGCTGCTGAAATACACGGACTGAACGTTCAAAGGATTATTTATTGTAGTTGGAACATCCATTTGCAGTAGGTTTTGGCAGCAAAGCAAATATCATGTAATTAATTTATGACACCATCCTGCAGTACAGCAACAAGTGGTTTGCAGGATAATTTACTGACACCATTGTTTAAAAAAGACAATAAAAATAAAAAAGAGATGTTTTAAATTTCTTTGAATGTCCAAGGTTTAATTTTGTACGTAAATAAAATATAAAAATAAAAGAAGTATGCTGCACTCTTCAAGTGAAATTATGACGATTTAAGGGCAGGGAACACTGTAGAAGCCGGAAAAATTTGCAATTTCGGAAAATACCAAAAAATATGTAACTTTGTATAAAAAAGTTTTTGTATTTTTTCATGTCTGCAAACGCATCGCCTTCCATTTTCCAGCGGATCCTTCACGCTTTGTTTCGCATTTGCCTGCTTCAACGTACTGTTGATGCCATTCTTCATATTCGTCTGAGCCTGTTTTATTTTTCCATACGAACATCCGGGCCACTAATATCGGGTGCTCCCATAAAGAGTTAACATCATTTCCAGTAAATAAAACAAATAGCTATTGCTGGTGATCTAGATTTCCTAAGGTTGCTAATCAAGTGGCAAAGAGATTAGACGAAGATCCATTCAAACTTAAACACAACCACACGAATGGCTGATTTAATATTCCGTTCATGCCTCCGCGTTGTGCGCCGATGTAAATGATGGCATTGAGAGTAAAATCTAATGGTCTGGCTCGCCACTGGTGCTATTTGTTGACACACCATTCGTGTAGTAAATCAACGGATGGCCAAGGCTGTGGAGTTGAATCGGACACTTTTAGCTAACGAAATCCAATTACGTTACGTAAGCCGATTATCTATGGTATTTTGTATATAATGATGAGCCTTTATCAATATACCTGCGGCCGTATTAATTTTTTTGCTTCGAGGAATAATAATTGGATGCATGCTGATTGTTGCATCAATGGCATGAATAGGTGCATATGTCACTTAATAGCATAGAGTGTGGTTCTGGGGAAAAAATTCCGTGACCGCACTGCCTCTATGACAATAGATTCGCGAGCGTGCCATTCTATCAAGGTTCTATGAAAAATAGCCACCAGGAAATGATGAGCACGTTAACAGTGGAAAAATAAACCTTGATGCCACCGGCCAAGTGAGGAAGATGTAATAACTGTACGGTGTGTTTATGAATTTTGATTTGATCGCCACCAGACCGTGTAACGACTTGATGACTGCCTAATCACTCTTTTTCCAAAGAATTTATTATTTCTTTCTATTGTTACTGAAATATCCACCAGTTGTTATATAGATTTTATAATAGCTAGTATTTCAATCAATTCCAGGAATTTAATTTGCCTTTGTAACTATGTGCCGCAGCAATTTTCCTGAGATGAAAGAACTTCTGAGAAAGGCTTCTGAAAATATGGTAATATCTGTCTGCCTAAACACGTACAAAAGATACTGTTTCTTACCTTTGTTAACTAAAGAAAACCCGGGTAGCAGAGCGTCATGCTTTGTTTCAGAAGCAGTTCTTTTCCCAGCGAACTTTAATTGTGTTTTCTAACTTTGAAATGCAAATAAAAAATTGCATAAAAAGGACATTTTTGTATTAAAAAAAGTTAAACTTCTTAGGCTAAAACTATTTAATTTGATTATCACATATAATAATAAACCTACAGTCATGCGAACAAGCGAACAAGCTTCATAGCTTTATCTGTTATGCACACAAGATATAATAACAATTATTCATCGCTTGTTGCGTCGTGTGTTGATTATTGAGAGCACGCATTGCTGGCTAAATGTTTATCAGGCTAACCCATTGATATATGTTTGTTCTGCATAATTACAACAGGCAATAGATTAAGGTTGAATGAGGAGGAAATATTTTAGAGGATGCGATAATAAATAAATAAAAACATTACCCCAATTAGTTTTTCCAATTTAAAATTAGTACATAAATAGAAATGCTTTGACTTGTGCAATTTAGTGCTGATTTAAGGTAAATTTTTATTGATAAAATTATGCTTTATTCTGCTCATATTTGTTCTGAATGGAATTGTTTCCCATTTAATGCGAAATTACTGGGTTTTAATTTCCAAAGAAATTCTTTGATAACGATTAGTTCTACTGCCATGCCCGAAGAACTCATATCCTGCAACTGTTAACTTTAAAGTGGACATTACAAACTTTGAATCACCTCACTTGAAATGTAACACCTACGAGTTGAGGAATCTACTTCTAAATTCTATGCAATTTAAATGGAAGGTTCAAAGTTTCACCACTGCATACTTGGAGAAATGTTAAAGTTTTATACGATACACGTAACATCGTCAGGTTGTTCTGTGTAATTATTAGTTCAAAGCCTCCTATCTACCGAGAGTGACCAAACGGTCGCTTTGAAAGGCAGCTTTGTGCATAGTTTATTATTCCACCTTTTAGACCTTTGGGTACCCTACCCAGCAAAATGTAATTTGACACTAGTAAACGAATATTTACAGAAAAATCAAAAGTCTCCAGATTAATTGTTCTTTTCCCTTAAGTGCATGTAATGAAGTTATTTTTTTTTTTCGAAAAAAGGTCGCACAAAGGAAACATCTTGTGCACTGCAGAAGATTTTCTTTTTGACGAGCTGTAGCAGTACAGAAATGGTATGAAGATGTGCTTGGAAGAATTTCACATTCTACTGTACCAAATTACCCCTTTAATTAAAAAATAAATATTTTGTGTTAAATAGAAATTGACACATTGCGATCATTTGTATTATATAAACTGCAAACCATAGATTACATATAAATTGCTTACGTGACATATAATCCCAGTAATAACGGACCAAAATAATCACCAGATCGGCTTGACGTTGTGGGATTGTAATCACGGGTGTGATTTACAAAACATATTTACCTTAACCCAGGATTCGCGGTATTGACATACGCGAATTGAAATTGAATTTTAACCACGTTATGCACGGTTTAACCGCGCAATGTCACTCCCGTCCGCCCAGTTGCAACAAATAATCGTTTCGTATTCAGTCCATGATCAAGGATGCCGGAAGATTTACACTCAATAGCAGTTAAACGTCATGTCTTCCTTGGTAAACAAAAGAAGCAGCCAATCTAGCAAGCTGTTGAGAATGTTTCGATTCTATCTTATGTAATAACAAACAAACAATTATATCCGGTTCTGTAGGGTAACTTCGTGAACAAAAAAAATTGATGGTGCTTTAGCGCATCTCCATTAATTATGGCAGTATTTAATTAGCCATAATTAATTTTATTTCAGTGTATTTAATTGCCATGAGCAATGAGTAATTATTAAATTTACTGCGAATAAAAACGTATATGAATGTATTACTCATACACAATTTTATACAATAAATAAATACTGACAACGTTCGCAATGTTTGAATAGTTGCAGGATTTATAACTATGAAAACGGTTATTTAAATATTGAAACAATCATGTAAATTTATTGCCTATTTTGTGATAATATAATGCGGATAAACCAACGGTAAGGTTTACAATGTTCTGCTGTTTTAGGAAAATAGGCGACGTATTTTTTTGGAAAAACAAAAAAAAACAAAAAAATTTAAAAGTGTTCCTTGTAACAAATGAGCAAAGCAGTGATCTATCAATATTTGCCTGATCGAATTGAATTCTTCTTGGAGTATTTTCACCCCCTGTTTTTCTAATGTCTTCACCACAGCTCGTTTGTCAGCAATATCAAGCTGGCTGTCAAAAAATGCAAAGGCAACAAGTTGTTCGCTTAGATACCAAAGATGACCAGAAGGTTTTTTCAGTGCTCCTTTCGCTGCAGGTGTGGAACTTAATGCCAGAGCCTTCATAAGTAGTAAATCATTACCAAGAGCAAGAGGGAGCTGCGACTTAAACCATGATTTGACATAAAACTCAATCCCAAATATGCAGAAGTCTCGAAGGCCTCGTAACTTCTTAGTCGAGAGCTGAAATGATTCTCTGAACATAAACATCTTTAAAGCACAAATTAGTCTTGAACACCACGATGTGAAACTTACTCTAATGAAAACACATTTTGTATTTTCGCTCCATATTCGTTTCATATACTTGTTAAGTAATATTATTGTAATATGTACAATTCGATCAATCAATGCTGTGGGTAGTAATTAGATGAACAATGTCTGGATTAGACGTAGATATGTCAATTCTATGATAACGATATTGATCAATTGCACAAAGCATTGCTGTCAAGTTAACAAGTCAATAGCCAGCCAGGTTGGAGAATTAAATTTACAAAAAAGTCAAAATTGTTCAATTTGATTGGCTTTTTAATTATCAAATCATTGAACGAGCTACACCCATCTTATGTATTTATTAGTAAATGCTCTTTCATTCATAAACTCTGTTGTAGAATAAAGGAATATCAAAACCTTTTAAAATTAAATATTAATAACAATTTGGAATAATAACTTTCAGCATAAAGAAGTTTAAGTTTTGAAGCACCTGCAGTGAACAATACAATGTACACCTGAAGATAAACTTGTTTGAGCAACATAAACCGCCTAATTAAATCTGTTCAACTGCAAAGTTTCGCGAAATCCATTACTTAAACTAGCTGTATAATGCCTGGAGAATGTTCCAGGCATTGATACTAAATTTTCCTCTGGTGCACACGCAGACAGATAGAACTTTGCCTTTACCAAAGGCAGCGGAAATATCCGAACGCTAAATCACAACAATGACAGCAGAACACAGTAGGTAAGGAAGTGACCGAACAATCGGCAAAATTGAGTCATGTAATGACAGGGCTCCGAACAAAGCACCTACCTCATTGTCAGGCACCATTCAGAGTGCATGTGCTGTGTTTGTAATCGTACATAGTTTCGACATTTCGAACTTACAAATATATTATGTAAAAATGTTTGTTCATAATGGATGTATATTTGTTATTTCCTAATTATATGTATAACATCCGTTGCTAACGAAATAATAAAATGGTAGCCAAATTTAAGTTCTAACGATGATTCAAATTGGATTAAAAATTTAAATTTGGTTTAAATATAGCTCTGTTATTATTCATAAATTGTTGTTGTTTTTGTCACTGACCTTGTGAGTCAGCTATTTTATCATGGAGAAAAATTAATTGGTGATTTAAGAAATACATCAGCAATATATAAAACATCATTTAAACCCAACCACAAAACTCCATTTGCTTTTGTTACGTTTATAACTCTTTCAAACAAATTACCATAAAACCGAACAGGTAGAAATGGCATTGAACTTTTTAGGGTTCCCCAAATCTATTTGTCGATCAGCATACGTCAAACATGATTGTACAACCTTAAAAACACCTTGGACTACAATATCCAACACGATCTGTGTTGAAATAATACCTGCATTATTAAAATAATTTTTCATTATTATTCGCGTACTTTTCAGGTCACTAATATTTATGCTGGTAGGAATAAACCCGCTTGAAAAAAAACACTGCGCAATTGACATTGAAAGAAGCAATAATTCATAAGTGAGATCAACAGCCTACTAATTCACGGTATGTAATTGATCTTTACGCCGCATCATCATACACGATGCATCTATGATCTTCTCGCAATGCGTCGCCACAACGGCCTGTTTATCGCACTAGAGACATGTGGTCTTCATTACAGAGTGCATTATGATTCATTAAAAATTGCCGATTAATGTCAAACAAGCATCATCAGTGTGTGCGGAATAAGAGAGATAATCATAAACACGGATTCATACGTGACATCAATGGATTGGGATTGGTAACAATCTAAATTACTGTTATCTATCTGATGAAATCTGTTTTATCATCCATTACTGGTCCCTATCCATTCAAGGATCTCCCATAGCGATTCTACATCAATTGTTGTCTTCATTTTATTGGATGGCAGATGGCTTCCGATTCTTTTAAGACTTCAGCTCATCCTCATGAATCACCATCTACCTGAGTCAACAAATGAGTTTAATAAACATTTAAAATGATGACGCTCATCAGCTTCTATGCACTTAATAATACTATGTTTCAACAGAATTGTTTTGTGAAACACCTCGCAAAAGTTGACGCCGACTAAAAAGTCAAATCATTTTTGGCAGAACGTCGCAATTAAGTAAATTTCTCAATAAAATCACACTTCATAAAATAACTAACAAACACAGAAAGAAAATAAATTTATTAAAATCAAAACAAATCCCAAATACACTATTTGAAAATTCAAACAAATTTCACGCCCGTTTTACTAATCTTTCATCTCTGAAACTAACTAAAAAATCAGAAGAAACCCTTCTTCAAAATGAACATAAATATTTCCATATACAGAAATCAATTTTCCAAAGTTAACAATAAAAATTGTAGCAGCCATCAAAAACCATCCAGAAGAAGAAGAAATCAAGAAACAAATTATTACAACCATTAGAAAAGAATAAAACCTACATCGTCGAAATAAAAAATCAAGAATACATGAAAACCAAGAAAACATCACACTGCGGAACCCAAAAAAAAAGATAAAAGAAGAAAACATCACAGTTACAACAGGTGATAAAACCGCTGGTATAATCCTAATGAGTAACGTAGAGTACATTCCAAAAACAGAACAATTTATACAAGAAAATGACTTCAATGCGGAGATAAATAGAAACACTAATCTAACGTTTCACAATAATTTCAAAAAATACCTTAAAAAATACTTCAGATAAATAAATATAAACTATATAACTATAAACTATATACTTAAATAAATATAATTTCAATCCTAAAAAAGCATTACGTATGAACCCAATAACCCCTAAGCTACATTGGCTCCCCAAAATACACAAAAATTGCATTCAAATTAGACCAATAATAATCCCAATAACTCTAATTCATACTTTGTTTCTAAATTCTTAGTCAATTTTTTCAAAAATATAATTGAATTTACACCTAAATATGCTATAAAAAATCGTTGCAATTTATTTGATTACATCCACAATTTAGAACTCCCTTCTGAATTTACAACTTTATCATTTGCCATTACTAACTTATAGACTAATAAAGAAACAATTTCCATAGCTACACAAATCATTAATAATCACTTAATAAACAACACAGATGCAAATAACTTAATAAAACTTTTAACTACTTACATTAACCAAAATCACTTTACATTTAACAATAAATATTACAAAATGATTGAAGGTTTACATATGGGCTCCCCACATAGCGGACTAATGAGTGACATTTTCATGAACCATTTAGAAGAAATTATACACAACAGCAATTTCGAATTCAGTAATAAAATTATATTATAGAACAGATATGTAGACGATATTCTGGTCATAATTGACACTACAAATATAAATACTATAAATCAACTTCATAATTTTATAAATACTTTACACACTAAAATAAAATTCACCATTGAATTAGAAAACAATCACACTTTAAATAATCACACCTTAAAAATGATATTTATAGGAAACCTAACAAACCGACGCTATTATCTCATTTGATTCTTTCCATGACCCAACAATTAAAAAATCAACTTTCATTTCTTATATACACACAGACTAAAAAATACTCCTCTCAGCTTTAATAACATGAAAAAAGAGTTAAACATTATACAACAAATTGCTTCTAACAATTACGATGTCCACTATTTTAACACTATATTTTAAAAATACTACACAGCCATCATTTACCAAAGCAAAATCAGTAACAAAATTAAAAACATTGCTGATAAATTCAACATTTCACTTGCCCTTAAAACAAACCATAATCTAAAAAACATAGTAAACCACCTATCAAATTACTAGAAAAAAATGGTGTATACACCCTTACATGTGAAAATTGCAATGCTACATACATAGGAGAGACCGGCAGAAAAATCGAAATTAGAGTCAAAGAACACCTCACAAGCAATAATTCAAACTTCGGTAGACACATAAATTTTAACAATCATACATTCACATTTGATAACATCAAAATCATTCATCAACCGAATAAAGGCTACTTAATGGAATTATTTGAAAACTATGAAATAGATTCATTTAGAAAAAACCACCCACAAACCTTACTACTTAATGATAAATTGGAAAACAATATTCCACATATTTACCATTCCCTCAGACACCTTTTTAATAAGAAAAAAAAATAATTATAAAATTTAATTTTTCTACTTTACATTAAATTTAATACTATTTTCGGTTTTCCGTTTATTACTGCAAACCTAGCCATCAGCAACTCAAGCATGCCTTTAAGAAATAATCTAATTTTTATTTTAAGTAACTTCAAATGTGTTATCATCTAATTAATCTTTTTCGATGTACAATACAACCAATCAGAATTAATATTCCAACATTAGCATAGTTCGTAGAGATGCAGAACGTAAGTTACACTTAACCTAATGTTTACAATAATTTAACACGTGATTTTATTAATTATAGTTTATAATGATACTTTCGTGATCAAAAAGTCCATGTTTGTCCATGATGCTGGTACATGATCCGAAACCGGTCGACGAATAAAAGTGTTAAAAATCTAAATTAGGTTCTAAACATACTGACTAGTAAAAATCATTACTCTCATTCTTTCCTTGGAATAAAAGAATATATTAGGAATATTATAGCTCTATTCTTCCCTCAAAATCGTGTAGCTCTGCTTCGTTGGTTTTCTTTTGGTGAAAATGTTCTAATTCACAAAAACAATTCGGTAATTTGTCAATACCCAAAACAAAGTTTTGTTTTGTTTTTAATTTTTTGTAGCAAAAAAAATATTTTCATGTTTTGTTTAATTTATTCACAATTTAATTAATTATTAAAATGGAAATTGTAAGGTGTCAAATATTATCAATATTGGGTTGATCCATCTTGCAAATTGGTTAAAATTTAAATAAATGAAGCGTTTCTAACTTTTCAAAATTAATTTAAAATAATTAAATATAAAATTAAAATAAATAAAACGTTACTTACAGTCAAATGAGAAAATCCAATGCAAACTGTATTGTTAATGTGGAACGGAAATTCAAATGTTCAAGGGCACTTCTAAAGGATGGTATCTAATGTCCTAATTGCCGTGAAATTTAACTATTTAGGGATTAATTTAATTATTAAAATGATTTAAATATTGATTTATTGTGAATTGGAACTATTTTAGGGGAGTAGTGGATAGAGTTTACTAACATGTAGGTATGTTGGGGTACTTCTTCAAGAGAAGATCGTGGCAGAATTTTAAATACGGAATATAAGGTTTTGAAATATTAAAGAATATTTCAAAATCTCACCGTTAGAATATGGTGAGATTTTGAAATATCTCTCTCTTATGTGGTGTAGTAAACTTGGATTTATTCCCTTCTCACATGAAGATAACTGTCGATGTAGGAATGGGGTCAGCAATTACTTTAGTTGTTGGTTACTTTGTAATTTAAGATAGTAAGTAGTGAACAGAATACTATAGTAATAGAATTTTATTTTATGTCATGATATAAATTCTACATTGATATTAAGTTGCGGACTAAATTTACTAGAAAATTGAATGTGTTTGTTTAAAGCGTCTAGACGATATTTTATATTATATTACATGTAAAGGCCTATTATTACCAACTTTTGACGAATATCCAGGTGCGTTGGAGGGGGAACTCTATATCTCTATTGAAGTTATTAGGATGTTTATGAATTTCGTGAAGATTTTGGTTTGGTTAAAAAGGATTTTGTGCCGAGTTTTTTTCTTGAAATGCACTAGTAATTAAAACTAAATTTTTTCGGATTTTCCTTCGATATGTTTGACCACCACCAGTAATGAATTCATTGAAATTTCCAATCTTTCAAATCCTCAAATTGTCGTCTTTCTGAAAAAAATTCGGTGATACCTAGTCGACTGTAGTATTACCTCCAATAATACCATTTACCTCCAGTAATAAGTGTGACATTATTCTTTGATTGTACCAATGGATGTTGGACATTTTAAAGAGCCATAGTGATGCTTTCATATGGGATTTCGAAGACTCTCAGGTGACCTTCTTATTGCGAATATCCAGTGGATTTTTTTTTCTTTTTTTCTTTACCAATAAATTTTCAGATTTTCAAAACCTTAAAGGGCAATTTTCCGGGACGATTTTGAAGACGCCTAGTTCACTTTCTTATTTTTTTCCTCTAACAGTACGTTTTCACCACATTTTGTTTTCGACCAACGGCAATTGCACTTTTCAAAGTGTTATGGTATCGATTTTCCTGCGAATGTCGAAGAGGCCCAGCTTCGCTTCTGATTATTGACGCCCAGTGGAATGTTTTTGGTTGCGCTGATGATGATCACTTAAAGAATTTGCTTTTTCTTTGATTAAACTCTATACTGTGAAACGAGGAAGCAATTAAATTTTTTTTGGCTTTCTGAAGAGAAGAACTAACTGATCAGTTAGTTCTGATGATGCCGTCTGCAATGAGCGGCGAAACGTCAACGGAGAGTTTCTTCAACGACGCGGCGATCACCAGAAAGCCAGAAAGTATGAACACCGGCCGCGAAAGCCTACAACAACGTTTAATTAAAATTAATGTTAAAATTTTGTTTTTGGTGAAATTTTTTTGTTTGTGAACAATATGAAGAAGTTTTAAATATAGTTTTAAATATTATTGCACATTTTTCGCTTGTGCTAAAGAGTTATAAACCACTACACAAATAATTTCCATTTATCTGCATTTCGATTTTTGTGAATTTGATAATAGCGAATTTGATAATAAGTCTTCCCCCTTCTGGGAAGTCAGCTAATTTACTTAATGGATAATCTGGCCAGATTCAGACCACAGTACTATAAATTAACTTGAACTTGTTCTACTTCTGGATAGCGATAGTTATAGATTTATTTATAAATTTATTGCCATAAATAAGCTGTTTACGAAAAACAATTGCATTTCATACATTTCTCCATCCTTACATAGATTAGATGTATGAAACATTTTTTTTAAAGTAGGACATTAACAACCTGCAGAATCTATTTGCTACAACCGTTTGAATTAAATAGCTTCCAACATTACTACTTCTCAAAAGAAAATTTAACATTTGTACATAGAAGACTAGTGATATTATTTTAATGTAATTCTTCCAAGAAGCATTCTTATATAAAAACAAAACCAGAAGCTACGATCTTTTGGTACAAAGATCAATTTCAATCGACATATTTTTGGCACAACTTTAAAGCTTCTTATTGGTTGAAACAATTGACTATTGGGGAAGACCTTATTTTAGATATCACACATTTTTCATGTCTTTTGAATTACGAAGACAACGAACTCTTGCTCACGCATCCAAGGTCATAAATGTGCACTTTTTGTCCGCGTAGGCATGACATTTTTCTGTGCCCCATCATATATGCCACGGGAGTGTTGACTCTTCACGTCAAGTGCACAAACAATGATACGTGAAAAAAATTATAAGGTACATCTGACAACTTAGCGATGTACCTTTGCTTTTAACAATGGCAGGTGTGTCCAAATCTGAGCAACTTGTGTCCCCTAAAAATAATGGGTATAATAAAGGTTGTTATACTCCCAAACTAAGATGAAAAAATTCTTTACTCGTCGTACACGCTGTAAAGCTGAAAGTAAAATTCAATTTCAAAATTCTGCGATTATTAACCAACTAAATCCTCTGATAAAAGTCACGATAATGAGCATAACAAAATCTAATCTCCGCATTTATCTATCTATATCTACAAGTTTCATTCCAAGTTATTTATAGGTTTAACTTAGATATGAAATACCTCAATGGGTTTTACTTCCCATTTCAAATCGGGACACAAAAGAAAGCTTAAAACAAGCGTAGAATCCTTGTCAATGATTAGTCACAACAACGAGATGAAAGAAGTTTTACGCTAATAACTTTAACTCTGCCATGTACCGTACCGTATATCTCTGAAACACTATTTTTAGAAGCTGCAGTGACTAACAATAAGTTGAGTAATTCATTTGTACTTTACCATACATTATTGACACTCCTATTACAGGTTTTAATGCCGAGTTTAAAGGACAATTAGGTGCGGCAGATAAAAATTTGTTGATGGATTTCGTCGTATTTGAAATGTATTTAAAAATATATCTTATCTGCTAGAGGTGTATTTATATTTTTAGCCTTGAAATTTAATTCATTGTTACAAAATTAATACCTTACTGAGATGATCCAGGTTTTATTTATGCAGCAAATGAACTATTTGTCAAAGGTTTGAAACAATCGTTTGTTACCATGAAGTTAATAATTTTTATACTAAAAGTAATAAACAATTGAAATTGTTCTAGTATCGTAAATATATCTTTTATTACTACCAATTGACTGTTATTGAAAAACTACACAACCTAGTATAGCGTGTTTATTGACTCATAAAACTTATGTTGGCAGGTAATTATACACACGTTGGTCTAGAAATTAAATTCTCTTGGCTGAATTTGACGATGTTCGAACCAAATGACAACTGCAGTTTTAATATATTTTTATCACAAGGATTGAGGATAGCAGAATCTACTGGTATATTGCAAAATACCATATATGTATTGGAAATAATTCACTCTAAGCAAACGATATTCGATATTTGTTAAAATTTGATAACTCAAAACTTACATTACATTTTACAATATGTAATATAAAATGGTACAAAAATAATATCCAAATTGTATCTTGTTATCTATCTTGCGTAACCATTCTTTTCTAGCATACAAATTTGTTGGATCTGAATAATTAATCTGTTCCCATTCTCATTTTACTGTTAAACCAGCTGTTAATTAAAATTATTTCCAATTTCCAAAGGAAATCGTGGGAACCATATCATATATGAAATACCTACTATTTTTATAGGCCGTACAAAAGTTAACAATGTTAACGAATCATTACTTCACCGAACCAACTCTTCTAATCCGTAATATAGTAAATTTTCGTGAATACACTTATCTATACACTTGTTTAGTTCTAGCTACTTGTGTTATAAAAATATTATGAACATATTTTTATTATTAGTTTCTATTAAATTAACAAACGAGAGCTACTTAAAATTAACAAACTGCAACATAATTGACATTTTTATTACCCTTTAGAAAAGAAAGAAAATCATAATTCATTTGCTACTATATATGAAACTTCTGGATACTGTACCATCGGGCAAAAATGTTAACTATTTCTGCCAGTTTTACAATATTGTGTTATTTCAAGAAAGGAATCTCATTACACGAACCCCGCAATTACGTTTTCGCGAAAGCTTGTAACTGGAGCTTTATCTACATAAGAAACCCATCTCTTGTAGAAATAAAATAATATTTTATTATTTCAATTTTTGAATCTATGTTTACCAGCAAGTGCATTGGCCACATAAACGCATTACCTTCGTGAAACCATGTTTAAATATTGATCCTTTTCTCCAGCACAGATAATGCGGTTTGCTGATGGAATAACTCGTAAACTATGCCGAGTTGAGTAACGTTACCAACAAACGTTTTTACTATTATTCGAATCAATGAATGGGTCACTCATTTGTCTAGAGTTCGTTCGTAGAATTCCAGATGACTACATGACTAATCATAATAACGCACCTTGTGCATGTAAGTATGAGACCTTAGTCACATTCGATTCAAGGTTACACTAAAAACCAAGTTCGACTGGCATTAAGTGAAACACAAAAAGAGCAAACTGAGATGAAATTCCTATAATGTAGTGCTCATCAAATATTTAAATATTTCTTTGCACTACACTGTGCAATATTTGAATCCGTAACGCCGCATCCAGGCTGTGTTTATCATATGCAAATAAAGATATGAAGGATTACGTAAAATTGTTTGTGCGAAAACTCCATTACTACTAAGACTTTCATTTGTTTCTTGGACTACACTAATTTTTATTCGATTCCAACTCTAATGAGCGACAAAGTAGAAATTTTAATTTTTGTTTTTCCTCCGTTCCAGGTATACCTTTCACAATACGGTTACGTGTCAAGTGGAAATCTTATGAACTCCAGTAAATTGCTCGATGGGTCGATATTAAAGCGGGCCATAGAGGATTTTCAGAGCTTCGCGGGACTGAACATTACCGGTATGTCGTAAATTATATGATCTTAAAGTCGATGACCTGAATGTTACAACGTCCGTTTTAGGCGAGATGAACACGGAAACTGAAGACGCTATGAAATTACCCAGATGCGGCGTTAAGGACAAGGTTGGCTCTGGAAGTGATTCGAGATCGAAAAGATATGCCTTGCAAGGTAAGAGTTTTTAATAATACTACTTCAAGAAGGTTAAACGAAATGGAATAATTAGTTCATTGAAAGAAGTCTGTCAACAATCGTCGGATAAGATATGTTGAATTGTCTCTCTGTACTCTTGACTTTAAAACATTTGCATCTCTATGGCAGCATATATACTTCACATTTTGGATAACTGTACCCCATATTTATTAACCATTTTAATATATTTTCAGCTTAATTTCTCTGAGCGAATAATCAGATGAAGATGAAATTTTGTTGAAATAAAGTGGAAAAGATGAATGTTCCTTTCTCCATTAGAATGTTTCAGCCACTCTTGGAAAAAATCTGTTTTCTTAATATCGCAATGCTGTTCTGAAAAAAATATTAAAAAAATTGTTGTAGTCGAGTTTGCTGGTTAAAGTATGTAAACGAATTCATAAAATATGAGTGTTATCATTATTTACTTGAAAAAATCTTTCAACTCATTATACATCTGTGGAAGGGAAAGATAATGCCAGAGGGGTGAAAGAGAAGCATAATAATATTCATAAATCAAATATAATAGTCTTATAACAACAACATTAAAAAGTACGACTTCCAAATTTTTTGTACATCCTCTTTTATATTTAGACTAAATTGGAGAAACACAACCAATTAATGCGTGCTTACTATTTGTAAAATTATAGAAGAACTGAGAACAGGACAGAAATAATTAACTTAGGGAATATAGCAAGTTACAGCACAACATGTAAGGTTAACTGGATTAAAGAGAAGTAATACTAAGATAGGATAACTTGAGAAACTTTTCAACGTATTTAATTCTTCGGCTACCTTAAGAAATTCTATTACATAACTTTGGTTGGAAATTTACATTCCATGCCTTGTAGTAAGAAAATTCTCTTTCCAAACAAGATATATTCGCTTTTAACTTTCCTGGGCTGTCTACGTCCTATTTTATTCAAAATTCCTTCCGGATAATAATTGTAAGTTTCATGCCAATCATATCACAAACTTTATACTTTTTAAAATAGGCGATCTCTATTTTATCATTCATTTGGGGCAACTTAAAATATAGAGCGGGGATGATGCAAATGTTTTTAAAAGATATCTAGTTACAAAAATAAAAATATGTTTTGATATAAAATGTTTTCCTTCGTTCGATTTTTGTTTGAATACACGGAAAACAAAAATAAAATCTAAAAATTAAAATACCAATATTTTTACTCTCTGTTATTAACGTCTTATAATCAATGCCTATAATAGTATCCACAATAACACACCTGATGTACTGTGGAGGTAAAAATTCGGAATTTCTGGGAAAATTATCATTTTTTTATTTAAATGGAAAAGAAACGGTTTTCAACCCACATTTTTAAATTTAAACAGGTAATTTAAAAATGTGTTTTTAAATATGTTCAATTTAAAAATTTAAACATAAATCAGCAACAATGCTGACAAAATATTAAAAATAATTAGTTAATTTTTGAATTTATTTAGGACTAATCCGAAAAAGAAGAAAAAAAATTAATTTTAATTAAAAGAAGGAAAATAATCTGAGAACTTCCTATATTATCAACTAATATATCAAGCCTTGTACACACTTGTATACAAAGTTGAGCGATTCTTGTATATGGACAATGTCTCTATACAATCGGACGATAGTATATATACAATCGAGAGACAAATTCATGTCTATAGAC
>JAWQRJ010001283.1:0-16383 GCA_033557515.1 Diorygopyx duplodentatus
TATTATGAATTATTTAACCGCTGTTCAATGATCATCGTAAATTAAACAACTAAATATTCTCATTATAAAAGTTGTCTTTATTCTTTGTAGGTTAGGTTTTATTTCTGACATTCACAAGTGACAGCAATTGAAAAGGTATGCGGGATAGACGTTTGAATTTCAGCGCCAACTGCAAACGAAAATTTATTATTCCACAAATTTATATAAGGCGACGACATTACAACTAAAAGTAGTCTCTAATACATCTTGTGCTCGTTCAAACGAAAGATATATAAGCAAATATCAAAATGAATGAACAACCGATACCTCTTCGATATCTGGATCAGAGCTTCGCGGAATAAAGTGGTAAAGAACAAAGCTGTTGAAAAAAAAATACGTCAGTGGTTCTGCTGTGCCAGAAATTTCGGATGAAAATTCGTCTCTTTTCCAAATATCTGTGGAATAAGTGGGAAAAATGCAGGCGCAGAAAAGAGCTATTTATTTGAAAACATTTGAAGTTTTTAAATGAACCCACAAGACGGATGGACGTTATTGAAGAGGCTACCAAACAAGAACCATCAACATCAGCTACTAATGGGCGACCAGCATTGTAATAATTCGACGAGATGTGCAATCGATCCAAGCGCCGAAGAGCGAAAAAGATTGAACTATACAAGATCACGAACTTATGATGCGACTGAACTAAAATTCATATCTTTATTTCAACCTTTCAGAGTAAAATTAGCCATATAATCATTCTTCGAACTCTGGTAACCTACGTCATCATCTTAAAACATTATGTATACCTATTTTTCTAATAAAAACAACCTGTATAGTCTTTTGACTTGTAAGTACGAGTATGTGGACTAAAATATCAAATAAAACTGTTTTAAATGTTGAATGTTGAAAAATATTAGTTTGCTAGACTAATAATGCACTAAACTTCTTTATGTCCGACTACAAACGCCATCGGAACCAGTGTGGGTCGAGGTGGGATCACAAAATGTTAATTTTTTGCAATTTCTGTTATTTTTCATAATTTAGTACTGCAATACTTCTTAGAGATTGCAGGTTCGCATTAGCCACTCCCTTAGTCTCCAATCATTGCTAACTTGGCAATTCCTACATCTACTTACCGACTCGTTGGAAGACGGCACGCATATGTCCAGTGCATAAGAAAGGTGACACCACTTTACTTGCAAATTGCAGATCTATTGCCATTATTTCCACCTTTGCAAAGGTTCTGAAACAGATTGTGTACTGACGAATCCTTCCCCAAGTAAAAACGTATATTTCTGTGAATCAACATGGCGTTTTGCTTGGTTGATCTACGTAAGGAATCTAGCTTCCTTCACCCAGATTGCGAGTGAGGTTCTGGATGCTGGTGGATTGCTTGTCGTCATTTACACTGACTGTAACGAAGTGATTTTCGTTACGCCGCAAAAGCCGCAAAATCAGTTGCTGAGACGCGAGACCTTTGGACCTACCACGACCGGTCAGGCGAAGCATTTATTGTGCACACGACCAATTGCAGTCAATTAATACTCATTAATGCCTAGTTATAATTATTCTGTTATTCTTAGTTTTTGTATGTTTGTTTCACTTTGTTCTGTAATTGGGTTACAAATAAATTACTATTATTATATTATAAAATAGTGGTCTAAAATGTAGTTTATTTTTGTTTTTAGTGTTGGAAACTAACAGAGGAAGCAAAATAGGAGGAGTGAATTGTCTTTCTGTCTCCAAGGAAATCAATACGGCTTAATGTTGTTATTTCTTCACAAAAACTACATTTTGGGAGTGACGCAGAAAAAAAGCATTAAACGGTAAATTAGATAAGAAAAAGGAATGGTGTGTAGCAGAAAAAAAACGTTTTCTTGAAGTTTTGTTCTAAACGGCTTAATATTTTTGCGGACATTGAGCTTAATATAATAAATTCTAAATTCTAGAATAAAAATTGAGAAAATTATTCCTAAATTCTACCTATCAAATATTTTTCAAAAATAATATTTTTTTAAATAATTTCGATCTGGAGTAAATGAATTCAATACAATCTTAAATTCAGAACCTTCAAATGTAAGGCGAGATTCATAGACTTCATTTCCCAAGATTCATCCCATAGGCTACTATGACTTTAAAGCTTTCACTCCAGACTTGTTTAAAAATACTAACCGATCAAAAATATATACAACGTTGAAAGTAAAAATGTAGCACAACATTAACATTCAGCGGACATATTCAATAGAAAGTAAAGTCCTATTCCTCAATTCGTTCATATTCCCCGTGGCATCTAGGCCAGTTCGGGTCAACTAGGTTAATACTAAAAACAATACGAAGTTTTCACCGAACAGTTTTCACTTATACGGTAGGTCACGCAAAGGTAAACACTGCAAAAAAGCAACAAAGCGGGCTCTCCCCTTCCAACGGAAGTATCCCGTATCGGGGATCAAACCGCAGCTGCGAATTCTGTCCGAATGTAGGTTAGTGTATTACTTTCCTCTTGTCAAAATTTAAAGAAGAAACTCGCGGGCACCGTAGAAATTTTCGATTTCTACCTCGCTTAAGAAAGGTCAAGACGTGTGTATAGAGGCGCCTCAGTGAAAGTTCACAACACGGCTGCTCTTCAAATCGGCGATTTTGTTCTAAAAGCGTAAATCATTCTGGTCACGACAAACTGCGGGATACTTATAAATAAAATATTAACCCTGACATTATCACATATCTCGCGTGGTTTTCCTTATAAACACTCGCTTATTATGGTAAGACCACGTCCTATCGCTTACCATTCAATTTTTTTTGCAATTACATTTACGATAGAATCACGATGTCTATAGTTGGGTTTTTGTAGCAAATCGTTACATTTACAGATACCAACTAAACAGTTTAATTTTACACATATTGTCAAATTTCATATTTGGAAATATGTGTCAACAACAAAGTGATCTAGAAAAAAGCATATAACATATTTTGAATCAATGAAATTTTTAAATTGGAAATAGGGGTTTGTGATACATCATTTGTGATACTATAAGAATTCAACGACACCGAGTTTCCTTAAATTTATATGTCAAAAACTGAAAACAGAATTGTAGGGCTTACAATTAAAATAATTTGGTTTGGGAAAGTGGAATTAAGAAAGATAGTTTTCTGATTTCTGATCCAGAGAGATCTATTGCTCCTCCAGCTTCCTGACCACATTCTCCGTATAGAAATAGATTTAAAAGTCATGGCTGGGTGATACATAACCATAAAAAGGCAATAAAACTAAGGAAATGATATTGCCAATACATTTAGAAATTCAGAGTCATCCGCGCACAAGGTCCTTCACCCATATTGTACCATTGCCCTTTTAAAAGGACGGAAGATTTTTTCATGTTTTTTTTATGTGACCAAGGATAGATTCAATGCTACTAACCACTTTGTGAATCTCTTCCGTAATTAAATAGTAAATTGACGACGAGTTTTTATTACCGAAATTTTTATTTTCAAATAGATGAAGAAATTACTTTTGCCAGCAATCGTGGAGTATTAAGAGAATAAATATTGGGAGAAATGCTTGAAGAGAATGTTATTTTTGTTATTTTAACGTAAGGTTCTCCAAAAAATCACTTTCAATACGCTTTATCCACAGCACTTTCTAATTTCTAGGAGTCCAATTACACCTACAGTTATTTGCTTTATTCTGTTGAATCCCAAAGTGAATGGCGATGGTGTAGGTCTGCTGTGTGCACAATACCCGGAAGTGTACTTGTTACGTATGTCGTGTCCATAAGGAACGAAACCTTCAATGAACTTTCAATCTACGGCTGCAGTCTGAAGGCTGACATTTTTTGTTTGTGCTGTATAATGAGCACTGACCTTCCGCAACATAATATGCATAAAGTGTGTATACCGCTTGACATATCAATCAAATTATTCGCACCAATCGGACGTCGGTGTATCAAATCTTTTTTGTTGCTGACTGATTAGCAAAACAACGAAAAAATGTTAGATTATATCGCGCGCCAAAGATTATTATAAGTGGACTTCGACAATTAAGTATGGCTATTCATAAGTTCTCGATTTACGAGCTTAAAAATTTCAAGGAACAAATTTTTCAAAGATATAAGAATTTTTCAAAAAGAAAAGAGGGAAAACACGCAAAGAAAGAAAACATAAAGTGGAAACCTCAATAAAAAAGTTAAGAAAACGAGGTAGACAAACATGAGGACAGACAAAAATGAAAGCATACTAATTTCTACAAGAAAATAATTATTACAACATAGCAAAAAACCCTAATAACGCACTCACCAAAAAAGACAAAAAAATCATAAAAACAACACATGAGACTATCAAACAACTTGATCTCAACACATATAACCAATAGTAGTCGCTACAGGCTCACCAACACATAAAATAGGACAAATGATAAATTACATTTTTTAAGAGATAATAATATATACACCTAAGCATACAATCAAGAACAGAGAACAATGCAAATAAATAATCACAAATATGCAATTACCAAATAAAACACTAGGTTTTCATTAGATGTTACTAATCTCTACACTAATATACCAATAAAAGAAACATTTATACCGGCGAAAGAACTAATAAATAATCATTTCAAATAATACATTGAAAATATAATACTAAAAGACAGTTAAATATATATAAAAAACAAATACAGAATACTGCGGAAAAGTATGTGGATAATATAATAATATTTTGGCAGAGAGAAGATAAGGAGATGATAAATGAAATGTACAATAAAACCAACAATATTCACAAAAACCTAAAATTTACAATAGAATATGAAAATAATTTTTTAGATCTCAACATCACCAAAAACAACAACAACATAACACTGTGGAAAAGATATGTGGATGATATAATAATATTTTGGCAGAGAGAAGATGAGGAAATAATAAATGAAATGTACAATAAAATCATTAATATCCACAAAAACTGAAAATTTGCAATAGAGTATGAAAATAATGTGTACATAATTCTTTCAGATCTCAACATCACCATCAACATCAACATCACCAAAAACAACAACAACATTATACCGTGGAAAAGATATGTGGATGATATAATAATATTTTGACAGAGAGAAGATAAGGAGATAATAAATGAAAAGTACAATAAAATCAACAATATGCACAAAAACTTAAAATTTACAATAGAATATAAACATAATGTGTCCATAATTTTTTTAGATCTTAACATAATCATCAACATCACCAAGAACAACAACAACATAATACTGTGGAAAAGATATATGGATGATATAATAATATTTTGACAGAGAGAAGATAAGGAGATAATAAATGAAAAGTACAATAAAATCAACAATATCCACAAAAACTTAAAATTTACAATAGAGAATAAAAATAATGTGTCCATATTTTTTTTAGATCTCAACATCAACCAAATTAAATGAAATTTACAATAAAATCGATAATATCCACAAAAACTTAAAATTTAGAATAGAATATGAAACTAATGTGCCCATATTTTTTTTAGATCTCAACATCACCATCAACATTAACATTACCAAAAGCAACAACAGCATAATACTGTGGAAAAGATATGTGGATGATATAATAATATTTTGGTAGAGAAAAGATTAATAAATGAAAAGTACAATAAAATCAACAATATCCACAAAAACTTAAAATTTACAATAGAATATAAACATAATGTGTCCATAATTCTTTTAGATCTCAACATAATCATCAACATCACCAAGAACAACAACAACATAATACTATGGAAAAGATATATGGATGATATAATAATATTTTGACAGAGAAAAGATAAGGAGATAATAAATGAAATGTACAATAAAATCAACAATATCCACAAAAACTTAAAATTTAGAATAGAATGTAAACATAATGTGTCTTTTAGATAATTCTTTTAGATCTCAACATAACCATCAACATCACCAAGAACAACAACATAATACTGTGGAAAAGATATATGGATGATATAATAATATTTTGACAGACAGAAGATAAGGAGATAATAAATGAAATCAATAAAATCAACAATATCCACAAAAACTTAAAATTTACAATAGAATATGGAACATGAAAATAATCCATAATAAATAGTCCATAATTTTTTTAGATCCCAACCAAAAGAAATGAAATCAACAATATCCACAAAAACTTAAAATTTACAATAGAATATGAAAATAATGTGTCCATAATTCTTTTAGATATCAACATCACCACAAACAACAACAACATAATACTGTGGAAAAGATATGTGGATGATATAGTAATATTTTGACAGAGAGAAGATAAGGAGATAATAAACGAAATGTACAATAAAATCAACAATATCCACAAAAACTTAAAAGTTACAATAGAATATGGAATATGAAAATAATGTGTCCATAATTTCCTTTAGATCTCATCACCAAAATAATGAAATGTACAATAAAATCAGCAATATCCACAAAAACTTAAAGTTTAGCAGAAAGAAAAATTACACTAAACAGAAAAGTGAAAATTCCAAATACAGAAAATCCACACAAACAGATGTAATAATACCATTTGATCCCCAACAATGTACAGCATAGAAAGTGTCAACAATCAAATCCCACATACATAGAATGTTCACACCATTAACAGACAAAGAAACAATTAAGAAAGAAAAATACATAATATTACAAATAGCAGAGAACAACTTCAATAAAAATACAGTTCTAAAAATTATAAACAAAATGGAATATAGCTATAACTTAAGAAATATTACTCGCCTAGAAAACCATAACAAAAATATTCCACAAAAAAACCTACAGATCATTTACTTTTCAAGGAGACGTTTAACAGAGATTGCAAAAACTATTAAAAAAATATAACAGCTCCCTTTAAGACCAACCATACGACGGAAAATAATCTCATAAATTCATTAGAGTGCCGTAGTTGCGGAGCAACATACATAGGAGAAACGGCAAGAAAACTGGAACAAAGAATAAAACAACACAAACAATGAAAATTCTGCACTCAAAAGACATTTTCTCACTTATTCATACGAATTTGACATAATAAAAATTCATACGAAATAGACACATACACATACAGAGACAATACAAACACAATGCAAAACAAATAGTGAAAATATGGAACACAATTACATATTAAAAACGCATAACAATAAAGAAGAACAGATCAGAAAAAACAACAGAAAGTCAATTGGAAGGAAAATTTACAGGGAAAGTAAAACGTCATTTATATTCTTACGATAAACATAAAGAAGAATAATAACATTGCAGAAGATAAAAGAAAAACTGAAAAACAGAAAGCAACACACAATGACACACAATAGATATAAAATTAAATATTAAGAACAAAAACCATCCAATAACAAATTAAAATAATAATCTCCAAAAACTGCAAAGAATATTTTAGAAATATGACAACGTTGACCATTTAAAGAGAAAGAGACGAATAAGTAAAAATAAATTTTGGGACATATTACTAACTAATATAAATAAATCATTTATTTTGTTCATGTTGTTATTAATGAATGATTACAGATATAAGTTCATTTGTTTGTTGATTGTAGTGCCCATGAAGATGGACAAAATACTCTGAAACGCAGTGCAGAAAACATAATTAAATAAATAAAATTATTTAATTATTAACTATTATTATTAAAACCAGAAGTGTACAATAATTGAGTTATTAAATAATAATAATAACAAAACCTGGTAAAAGATGGATCCTTACAATTATAAATATTTCTTTGGTTTTGGCTTTAAACTTATTCCAATATAATATAGTTCATTTTTTCCACAAATGGAAAAATAGAATCCTTAATGCTGTAGTTGATTAATTTAGTTAGAGGGTATACTATAGTATTGGCTATAATTTTGATGAACTGACTATTTAAATAATAAAAATCTCCAGCGCGATTTGGGCACAAACTAGCAATTGCATTCCGTATCTCATTATATCTCAAAATAACATATTCGATCTTTAAAGTATTACCAATTTTGCATATTGCTGTCACAATCACAAAAGCGAGGTTTAAGGCAAATAATAAGCATTCGTCTTTTTCTAGATGTAAGCAACTGGAAAATGTTTTTGGAAGAAAAAAATGATAAAATTCTTCGTTAAATTAAATTTCTTCGTTACGTAGTGCAATCAAGAGACAATGAATACGACCATAAACTGCAATAAAAGTTAACTAGTACATCCTTTCAAACCAGAAATACAATAAAAATAAGTTCCACTTAATATTTGGAAGACCTACCTATAGTTTAGCAGAAATGTTTCTTATATATCATTTGATACCTTTCGATGCAGCTCATCGAAAGTGAAAACAATGATTGTAACTGACAGAATTTACGATACCATAACGCTTTCGTATATACTTCTATTAAATTTATAATATTTGAAAGGGACGCACATGAAACACGCATTAAAAATTAATGGTCTATTTGTATTTAATGACGCCACTAAAATAAAAGTCACGGGCAGTAAATCCTCATTTCTTCAAACGAAGATCATTGACCCACTGCCCCAAAATTTTAATTGCGTAATCTCCTAATAGCTCCATATTAAAAGCGAGACGATAAGAAGTTCAAATTTGCCGTTGCCAAATTTATATAGACTTGAATTACGTTATCATTGCACGCGCTCGTGGGATTCAGTTTCGGCACGGATTCGCAGGGGCTGCAGGTCAAGTGCAAGGCTGGACGAATTATTCGCTTTGAAGTGCGATTTACTGCACTCAATGCATCCTCGAGGACTGTTGGCTGTTGGCACACACGAGCTTGGAGTTGCGTCAGGATTAGTGGGTCAAGTTCAAAATGTCCGCGCTAGTTTCAGAGCGCGACCCATTTTTTCAGGTCACCAAAGGCTCTAATAATATTCGAGGATAACAAACATTCGACAATTTTCATTTCGATTTTCACTGTTCTTGTTTCCGTAGATTTTTTAAATCTGCGTTAAAACAAAAGTTTTAAAGGTTAGAATTGTTTTTCTTGCCGAAAAAGTACTTACAAAATCATTTTGATCTATACAAAAAATATAACAATGATATAATAATGAAGTTTTTAAAGGTAAAACGCTTGTAGAAAATAATCGGTGGAGTCATACATAATGTGAAAGAGCGGCTGGATAAATTGAACATTGTTATGATAATACAGGTTCTTTATTCTAAACACCACGTAGCTTAATTTTTTTTAAATGGAACACCCTGCATGTTATTACATTAATTAATTCTCTGTCGAATTTGTGGTCGATTTTATTAAACATATATTTGCCCAAAGTCGCACCCTTTAGGAGTTATTTGGCAGGGGGCAGGGTTAAATTTTCAGGATATTCATTTTGTTTAGTTGAAAATAAGACTAAGCTTGTTTTTTCAAGTAACTAGCCATTTTTAAATATTTAAGACCAAAAAACCAAAAAAGACGTAACGTCAGTATACTTGGGGCCTAATAAAATATTACAGGTGTGTTGATTCCTTTGTAGAGTATCTAAAATATTACGGATCAAGTCAGATAAGGTTGTTTCAAATCCATTGTATCTTAGAAAGCCATGCGGAAAACTCCGTATTAATTTTTATTTTATCCTAAAACTATATACACTGAAACTATTTCACATAAAATTTACACGAATTCCGCTCTTCAAAATATTTTCGATATGAAATAAATGAAATTGTTTGTTTGTTATGAATCAACTTTTACTGTTGTGAGCATACCAATCATTTCATACATACATTGTTCCTCTGAATTCAACTAAAACGGTTACCACATCTTTCTTGGGTTGAAAATAAGTCGATTTAATCCGACTTATCTCTATCCAAAAATACACCCCTAAAAGGAACTTATCAAAATTAAAAAAAAACAAATTTGCTTGTAAAATTGAAACTGTGCATCCAATTTGTTTCAAACTTGAAAATTTGTAGGTAGTTGTATTATAAAACTTTTTTGTCTCAACAATTTAACTCAACTTATCTCTATGCAAGATCTGTTTCCAATATAGCTATTATACAACGCCCCATATAGAAAAATTTATAATACAGCATTAGCAAATTACTTCTTCATCATAATACATACCATATTGTATTCTGCTAAGACACCATCCTGAGATAAACGTAGTGGCAGTGCACTATCTGCTGCTGTAATTGGCGTTACTATTTATCTAGAAGGCCTTTTTATTTCACAAAATCTCATCCAAATCAATGGGTGATGATATAGGGATTGATATGCTGTTATTTTGCTGTCCGCATATCGTACCTTTCAACACTCACGTCTTCAATGAATCTATTTGCACAGGAATATATCCAGACGTTTAGAAGGTATCTCGAATAATTCCCGTCCGAAGAAAAAGCTTGCCCTTAAAGCTATAATGACCTGCACCCTATAAGCACCATATGTGTTGTATTAAAAGTTTTTAAGACAATTCTTACCAAATAAATCCGTCATGTTAATAATATTTTACCCCTTGTCCAGTCTGGGTTTAGACCGGGATTTGGTTGTGCAACTGCACTATTCCAAGTCATGGATGATTTTTAGAGCCACCGAATAAAGATTCAAATAATAAATATTCTTAATTTTACTAGAGTATTCTATTTGGCATCCTTAATCATGAACAAATCGTTTACAGTGAACATTGAGAGAGTTTCATTATTATTCAATACAGGGCCCAGGGGGCGAACTCCACCTGGCCTTCTGACTTAAATAATTAAACTAATTTTATTTTATAAGTATTTGTGTATATTTTGTGATGAATTAATTTTTAAATTATTGCTTACGCGGGATTATTATTTTTTCTTGTTTATTTCGGTATTTTATTATTTTTTCCTTTTAGGTACAGGGTTTTCATTAATGATTGATAGCCACGTGACTGCTTACCGCCTGTTATATTATTTTTATTAAATACAATATAAGTGTATATTGTATTCTAGACAAAGACAGCCTTTCTTCCAATTATTTTTTCCTGTTTTATTAAATAAGGTCTATTAGCCTGTATGGAAATTGAGGTAAGTACTATAATTTACTTACACTAAGTACAATAATTTGTGTATTTTGTGATGTTATGAGTTCAATTGTTTCGGTTTCTAGGTTGCATAATCTACATAGGTCAGATCCCAAATTTAATTTAGAAATACACTTAAAACAAAAAAATTTATTGCTTTATCTTGTACAGCTGTTAAAAATCCTTGTGACGCAAAAATTTTATAACTTATATGCCCATTTTTTGCAAAAAAATACATTTGAAACAATGAAACTTTTATTTGAAACTTTTTTTCCTAAAATAAATAGAAATAGGAAGTGTTGGTAACACATGGACATACAGACAGGTAGATGAGTGGGAAGATTTATTATGTGGTTTTCAAAATGCATCAAACAACATTCAAGACGTTCAAAAATTGTTTTTATCAGGTTGCCACCACTTCGGACATCTCATGTCGTATTAATTAAACTCTTGGTATCTGTTAACTGGATTTTTCGGAGGGCAGTGATCACATGCTTAGTTCTTATACCGACTTTCGCACGATCCCTCTTGTACTGTCCGACGTTTTATTCTTCAATTTTTCCACCGGTATTTGCCTGTATGGATAGGGCCAAGGTCGGTAGGTATTTCCAACTTGCCGGGCATTCATTCGGGCAGTCCGGTACCAAAGGGGGTAAAGAGAACTTAACCTAAAACCGCGGGTGGTTAATACTTATAAGCAGTTTCGCTATTTGCGGTTATTTTACGTACCTGACAACCCTTTTTATGGTGAAAACCGATTACCAAAACGTAAAGAATCGGTCCCTTCGAGTTACTCATCGTAAGTTTGCCTGATTATTCGAAAAAAAACGCAATATTTAACTTGTTTGTAGCATATTTTGACAACTAGTGACAACGGGTACTTCAGAGGGCATTGTTACCAACTATGCTTTTGGAAATATCATTATTAAATGTCAATAGTTGTTGTAATTAATTATTTATAATCATTTGAATGAATGTTTATTCTCTAACTGATAGCTAACTTAATTTTTTCTCTCTTTGTAACATTTATTTATTAAAGTTCCAAGTTGCAGTTAACCTTGCGGTAAACACTGGTTTTAATTTGTGATATTCATTTTTCTGATAGTTGGTGCTATTAGGGAAGAATTTGAATTTGATTGAATTATTGTAGAGCTTGACGTTACAAGTCTATAATAATTGGTCTCAAGTCTCAAATAACTCGCATAACTTGGTAAATAAATAAAATTATAATGAAAACATCGAACAGAACTATGGGGAGCTGGCGAGATCTATCGGTGGGGAAGCGAAACAGCCTGTCAGAAGATGTTTCATCCGCGGGAAATTGATTGAGATAGGTGCCGACCTTAAAAAATCGTCTTAAGGTATAAAAAAATTAGTTTGTGCTTATTATAGCTAGGTTGCTATAATAGAGCGTTCGTGTGCTGGTCGAATGTTAGTTTTGTATTTCACCACACGGTGGCGCTTACTTTTTATTATTATAACTTGAAATGAACACTGAAAGTCCGATCGGAGTTCGGAGTACCTGATAGTGTACTAATAGTTTATACAGCACATTTTCGTCATTTTCGTCGGCGAAAAAGTTTTTCACTCAGCTTCATCTGAACTGTCCTTGACTGGCCAAGTTTTTTATAACATGGCACAATAATAAATACATTGGTGGAGTCTCCATCTAGTGGATCCTAGTGAAGGTAGAGAATATAGAGTTTGCGAAAGAAAACTGTATTAGCTATAATGCTTTATTTTATGTGAAAAAAATATATCTTGAAGTTCAGTGTTTTGACGCATCGTCGTATATTTCTACATGTTATAAATGGGACCAAGAAATAAAACAAACATAAAGTAAAGAAAAGTTTTGTTGGGTAATTATTTTATTAGGAATATTTTTGTTTTGTGCCATACCTAATCCTAATATCCTTGTTAAATATTTATTTGCCTAAAGTGGCATCATTTAGAGATCGGGGGGTTAGGTGAGAGAAAATCGTGTGGGTGATCCACACCCACTCAGTTTCATGTTTTATTATATCAGGTCTATTAATCTGTATGGGAATTGAAATTTTCTGCAAATAATTTGTGTATTTTGTTATGTCTATGCAGATATTCGATGCCCGTGTTGTTAATTTTGAACAACTTGATGTTAAATGTTCAATTGTTTCAGTTTCTAGGTTACATAATCTACGTAGGTCAGATTCCAAATTTAATTCAGAAATACACTTTTTATATATTTTTTATTTTTATTACTTTATATTGTATGGCTGTTAAAAATTCTTCTGTCTCTGAGAAGAGGGTATATATATATATATATATATATATATATGTATGTATATGATTTTTATCTGATTTATGTCTGTTTCTTTAGATTTTTTTTTGTATACCTCCCACGTATTGATTTTGATATCCATTTTTCTTTTTTGTGTTGTCGGTGATTGTGATGGGATTGTATTGATTATTGTTTAATTTTATTGTTAACATTTTAAAATTGTTCGGTGTAAGGTTGATGCATTTGATTTTTTTTTGGAAATATATCCTTAATGATGTGATTTGGTTTATGTTGGTGTTTTTTAAATCAATTAGACATCTCCCACCCTCTTTTCTGGGCAGATAGAATCTTTCTACACAAGATGTTGGATGGTGCATGTGTAATTTTGTTAGGTTGTAGCGTTTGCTTGAGGTTTTTCTCCCAATTGTTCTCTGATTTCGGTCTTAATGGTTGTGTGATTTATTGTTAACTGTTGATGGAATCCTAAACATTTATATTTGTCATTTAGGCCTAAAGAATTTATTTTTGTTTCATTATCTAAGAGTGTTATATCCTCTTCTTCAATTTCCCCTTTTATTCTTGATATTATCATTATTTGTTCATCACTCAGTCAACATCCTAACTTCTAATGTTAAATCTGTGTTGTATCGCCGCTGTTCGGTATAGACTTTAAGATCCTCAATTCAATATGAACTTAATTCAAGTATTTCTGCAGTGTCCGTGAAGTAATCATAGAGGTCTACATGACATGACCCATTTAACAAAGTTATTAAACAGGTGAAGTATTATGAGTTTTAAAACGACTTAATCAAGAACCCAAGCACAAGAACTCATACTAGAGCTAAAAGGGCATTACCCAGACTTGACCTAAACCAATTTGTTTTAATTTAATATAATAGATACTGATAGATGATATAATAAAGGCTTATAATAATAATAATGTTGAATTGTAAAATCACGAGGGCTTTTCAGTGGTGTCAGAAAAATCTCTTTTCTTCCACCACAATTCACTCCAAATTTTTTCACCATAAGATTGATTATTTCCATATCACATTTAGAGTTACCGTAAAAATCAAAATTAAATTTGCAGATTGCACATCATGTGTCCCGAAAACGAAGTTTTCGGAAAACCGTTATGGAAGAAACTACACATATTTTTCACTGGTCTATCGTTCCTTGAAATTTCTGTACTTAAAAGTGAATCACACTCGATATTCAAAGAATCAAAAGGTTCATGTATGAGCAGACATAACAGGAGACCATCGTTGGTCAATTTTGTTTCTGTCGAAATTTGAATGGATGCAGATTATTTGACGTTTCTTCAAAACTATCTGGTTCGATCTCTGACAAAATTGTATCGCAAGAGAAGAAATCCACAACCACTAGCCGACACGATCATGTTCCAACAAGATTTTTTTGCACCCTTAATGATATTTGTGACCATATGTAAAAAAAATCGAACACCGAAATAAGAAGATACAAAATCTATTCCATTTTGCTGATACACATGCATAAAGATCCCGTTAAAGTAATAGTTGAAATAGATAAAAAATTGGATTCTGCAAAAGTGTTCTTGAGCAGCCTTCTTTTATAACTTTCCCAAAAAAATATTTTATAAAGTGGGCCCGCTATTGAGATAGCGATTTAGAAACCGTCTCAAACGGGGCGGTCACCGAAGGTGAAACAGAAAAGAAACGGGTGAAACTGTGATGTACTGCGTCTGTACGGTCGATAGTGGGTCACTAAAAAATCTCTCCCACGCGCGTTTTCTAACGAGACACGATGACACGGAATAAATCGAGCCATTTTTGCGCGCCCCTATTCTGCCATATAATGCCGAGCGAGAAAGCAAAACAATGGCTTTCACTTTTTCCTGCCCCTCCCGTATCGCCCGCCTTCAAGTAGGTTTTCGGGTCACATTCTTATTCGGCAACTTTCTCTTTCAGTCTGGCCTGTCCCTAGCTCTCTGTACGCTATGCTGGAGCGTAGCAGGACGGCGAGCGTGTTGTCGGAAGAGCGATCCGAAGAGAATGGTAGGGTGGGGAACGCCTCGTGCGGGTCAACCAAGATATGCAAATGAAGTAGATCAGAGAAAACAAACCGTGCCCGGTTTTATTGGGACGTTTATCTAATGAACTGATAATTATGGTGTATTCCTTTGTATAGTGAACAACGTGTTAACATTACAATCGAATAGGACCTTTGTTTTTCAGACACAGGGTTTATCCCATAAGCATGTGGTTAGATTAGTATCTAAAGTAAGGATTTATATCTATAAGTTTATCTATAAGTATCTACTCTTATTATGCTGGAGTAAAAAAAGAACACATTTTGAACATGAAAGGTCAATACTTATAATATGTATATGTAAACTGAGACGAACATTGAAAGTCCGAGCAGAGCTCGGAATATCTGATAGACCGAGCGGTAGCTCACATTTCTTCGCTGTTTCCTGTCAGCGCGCTAATCCGTTGAAGGAATTCTATGCTACGTGTCATAATTATTTTTTATTGCCAATCCTGCAAGCCTTTATAACCGTACAGATTTTGTTAATTAAATGGGCAAGAAACTAGAGCCTCCTCAGATCTTGTCTTGTTTTGGGGGAACAAAAATGCTCGTAAGAATTTTGACACTTACGAGCATTTTGTGAATTCGGCGTTCGGAATTAGTGTTTTGAGCATTTCACAAGCAGTACTTGCAACCTTTATGAATCATCTAGAGCACTTTATGAGGAAGTACTTTTTGGTATTTGTATTTTATTTTCATATGAGAAGCTTGAAAAAAGAGTCCAACTGGTAAAAAACAATAGTTTGTACAGGATGTGCCAAAAAAGAATGGCAGCAAACAGTTACCTTTTTTCGATAGAACACCCGGTATATTACTCGATATTTCAATTCCTCTCAAAATTTTATTAATAATTTGTATAAAATACCATATACCTAAATTTTACCGTTTTCGAGGTATCGAATTTTAAACAATATTTTTTAATAAATTTATAAAACATTTAGGTTCATTTAATTACCGTTACCCTAAAAATAAATTAACCCCGTCAAGTTTTTGAACTACCATGCAATGTTAAATCTAAGATAGCTAGATAAAAATGTTAAATACAAAAGATTTGGGGTTTTTAAAAATCTATTTGATTAAAGAAAAGTTGAACAG
>JAWQRJ010001284.1:0-16382 GCA_033557515.1 Diorygopyx duplodentatus
TTTGCATTACTGCAAATTCCTAATTAGTACCTGTGTTATAATTAGTACCTGTGTTAATTTTTTTGATCAACATTTTGACACTTCCGTGTGAATACATTTTACAATCTGCTTTATATGGCTTTGATAATTTGCAGAACCATTCAATCCATTCAGGTAACCATAACTATTCTACACGTAACAGGAACAAAATAAATGTCACCTTCTGCAGGCTACATAAAACTCAAACATGACCTGATATATGAGTCAGAACTTATTAAATAAATTGCCTGCGTATTATAAATCTCTGTCACGTCGTAAGTTTAGGGAGAAATTAAAGAGGTGGCTACTAGAAAAATCATTCTACTGTATTGACGAAATTTTTGGGGAACCCAGAGTGCATTTTGTGGTCATTCCTGTGTTTTACAATGTATGTTTGTGGCACTAATATTACACTATCTAGATTAGTTATAAGTACAATCCTTTACTTTATTTGTTGTGTATTATTTGTTTTATATTAACACGTATTCCTATTTTTTTTTAAAAATGTGACACTTTAAAATACAATAAATGCTCTTATTATTATTAATAATAAAGAGAAATCGATGTCCAAGAACGTCGCTAAATTTTGATAATTTTTGATTTTGTTCCTTTTGAAAGTTTATAAAATCTGTAGCTATAGGCTGAAGTGCTGCATTCTTCAAGTTAAGGATACTTTTCAATAATTTTCTATTCATCAATACCCTCGACGTGATCTTTAGAAATGTTGGAAACATGAGCTAAGCACTGATGTAGAGATAACTCTTCAACAACATTTCTGGAATTTTTGGTTAGCTTATTTCTTTTGTCGTTTAACAACGTGTTGAATGCAGCACTATCCCCCATGCACCCCTTAATGCACATTATAAAAGTGTAATAAAACTCAGCATCTTTTTACATTCTCTCATGTGAAGAGAAAGTAATGCATGGTCCAAAATTTTGATTGTGAGATTTTGACATATCTGGACGAATTATCGTATTCTAGGACTAATGCTACCATTTTTGGACATTGGTCTGTTCGTCCGTCCATCCGGTTGTCCGTTACACAATTAGTTTGCTGTCCACACTTCTAAAATTTCTAGTCCATTTAGGTAAAAAAGTTTCAAATAAAAGCTGCATGGTTTCAGTCGTTAATCGCCGATTAACTTTTCAGAAATGTTTTGTGCAACCAGGCATTAGAGCCTAAAAAAAAATTACAATAAAAATTGCCCCCCCCATAACATAATGCTGTTTTCATATATGTATAACAACATAAGCATTGATCATAGTTCGATACTACTGAATGCAGATCAATCCAGCAAGGTCCAGGTAATACATTTGTAAGATATTTGTAGTATTTTTGACGTTTAACAATTTAAACGACGAAAATTCTATAAACAACAAGTTCCATCTGAAAGATTAACCCTTTTTTATATTTTTATTTTAAGTGCTTTAAGATATAAGTTAGGCTTCAGTCGATGCGAGACGTTTAAACCTATATCTACAATTTTTGGTCATAAAAATAGATGTACATAAATTAAGATTACCAGTGATCGCGGTGATTTAAAAAAAACCTTATGGGGTTTGTTGGTAGCGATACTAAGTTAGGGTCTGTAAGTTAAGCTATAGATTTGATTCGTTTTTTTTTACAAATCCAAATGTTTCTCTATTCATTTTTGGACCTTGCCTAGTATAGTTCCTATTTAAACATGCTGTAAATATCGAAGACATTATCGAAGACATATCAGCTTAAAGATGTGTCATTGAAAATTCGTATGCGGATATGCTACCAGAACGATGGGGCTTCACCTTATTTCTCTGGTCACACAGGCGGCCCTGTCAACAAACTTTCTACACTGATGGATTGGCCGTGGTGGTCCTGTTCTGTGGCCTCCAAGATCGCCAGATTTAAAACCGGCGGATTTTTTTCTGTTAAGTCACATAACAGACACTTAGCAGATACGAACTCAAAAAATGAGAATAATCAGAGGTAACAGCTTGCTTGTTGTTCGTACTGTATCTACATAAAATACATATTCATAAGGACGGTTCAACTTTTCTCGACACAAAGAGTCTTTTTAATATCTATGTATCTGGTTATAATTTCTTTTCTCATTAATGCTTGTGTTAGGTATGACCACGACTTGTTACAATCCACAATGGTGGTCAGTGACATATAGAGATTAAGCAACCAATAAATATGATTATTATTGATATCTTTATGGTAATATACGAATTTTATTCCGTAGGGTATAAAGAGGAACCTCGGCACCCGCAACGATGGGTGGAAATACGAAACCCAAGTGATGGCAGTCCTAGCGAGCCACTGGTCGCAAGACCACTCCATCGCGGACTTCTGGATGATCAGCAGCCCGCAAGGAGTCAAATCGTTCGACGACATCGTTGCGATAGTGATCGGTGTCGATGGTACCAAATACGCCTTCATGGGCCAATTAAAACTCACCGAGAAGAAAATGAATCTGAAGTTTAACGACAAGAAAGGGAAGAGGAACCCAGGGGACGAACCGCTCTTCGACTTGCGTCTCGACAAATACTTGGAGAGTTACAATCTCATAGCCAAAAGGGAGGAAATATGCGATAATCTAAAGTATGCTCTGGATATGGTTGCAGAAGAAAATCACTATTATTTTCTCTTTACGACAATGGAGGCAGCGTCGGAATTAGATGAAATGCCTATCGGACGTGGTGACCCTTTGAAATATTTGGACATCAAATCCGGTAGATATCACCAGTGGGTGAACGACATACCGAAAAAGTATAAACAGTTTTTTCAAAATTTGTATTTTTTCACTGGGCAATATAATTGTAGCGAAATATACAAGGCGATACAAGAGAGTATTCCTGGAGATAGGTTTACAGTACCAATGATCGACATGTTATGTGAATTCTTAGATGACTACATGTCAAACGACGACTATTGTTTTCCTTTAACCAAATCGATTTTCCAAGATAAATGCGTCGAAGTTCGATTATCTCAACGTATGCACCTTCAACCCATTGTTACACGTTTGAAGAAGGAGTATTTTCAATTATGGGATGATATTTTGTCGAACTATAATATTGTTCATGTGGATAATACCGAACAAACTTTATCACTTATCTACTCGTATTTCGAGTACAAAATTCGAACGTTACACGATCGTAAGTTTGATTGGAACAACTGTCACAATCGCGATCTACAAGTGGACATAATAGCAAAAGAGACACACAAAGTTAAACGAGTTTATAATCTTCTTGATATGCTACGGTTTATGTCAAATCGAAAGGAAATACCTTGGATAGTAAAAGAGGAGGACAAACGACTCCTTTATGATTTTAACGATGGCATCGGTAAAGGTCGATTTTTGATCACTTTTGATCTAGCACAAGATTATGGAATCTCCAATCAATTGCGATTGAGAACGAAAACGTTTGAGAACACCTACGATTTGATAAACGATCAGCAGATATTTGATAAGATAATGTGGATCCCAATATCGCTACAGGGAAAAACTCTCTGTCCATTGCAAGATATCGTCTATGATTCCAGCAATATTCTAAGAGCGCTACAGCCTGTTGATCTTCTGAGATGGACTTCGACGGATGAATGTCATCGCATTATTGGAAATAGACTAGCAATAGTCGATGAAGACTATATTCACAGAACTTTTTCTGGGCATTCCTCTATGTGCGAATCGATTTCTGAACGTCAACTAATTGCGAATTTGCAACCGGAAGTCTTAACGATAATTGCCAGTGATCCTGGAATGGGAAAATCAACGACGTTGAAATCGCTTGCTCTGCAGGCAACCCCTTCAACCTATGTCTTGCGCTGCAACCTTGCTGATTCAATGAAAGATATTGACGCGAAAATTCTTCATAGTAATCCTCTGGATTACTTATTTTCTAAATTCGAATCGGGTAGTACTAATCGATTATTAAGGGCTATCTTCGAGAGTACTCGAATCGTGGTGCTAATCGATTCTTTTGACGAAGCGCTTTCGCTCTACGGAGAACTAGTTCTTGGTGCTCTCGAGGCTATGGTGCTGAAAAATAATATTTCAGTGGTAGTGACGACATGCCACTTTTCTGAACCACTTATAACAAACCGGTTTAAAAATGTCAACGTTCTTCATTTGGAGGAATTATCCGATACGGACGTCAACAAATACTGGAAGAATAGTGTTGCAGGTGACATTAGAAATTTTCTTCCAAAAGATCCCTTACACTTACACATGGTTATGTCGATGGTGATAAATAATAATATGGATATGCGAAATATTACGTTATGTGTCTTGTATGAAAACTTTATCTACAGAAAACTCGATATGTATTTCCGGAAAAACACCCCATCAAAACTTCTTCAAGAAAACCAAATTAAAAGGTTTCTAAAGATTCATATGAACATTGCAGTTTTTCATCTATTCAAACATCATGAAGCAGCCCGAAGCGTTATCTCTAATGAAGAAAGGACCGAAATAGTTGATTGTCGCGGGATATACAATGCTATCGGTGTTGTGTCCTTAATAGATAATGAAATTATATTTTTACACCACATGTACGCTGATTATTTATCAGCTAGATGGTTGTTTGATAACAAGAACAAAGCAGGGGATTTCGTTCAAATAGTATTGGAAAATTCTCAATACGTCCAAACATTAAAATTTTTAGTCAGCATGAAGGTAGATCCAAACGGAAATAACTGGAGTTTAACCTTCCTAAAGGAATCGTTCGTTGATAAAAACAACGAAATTCTAAAGGTGGATGAATACAAGTTACTGCCTTTACACTGGGGTGCAATGAATTACTATTTTCACAAGAGTCACCACGATGTTTTTGAGCGTCTCTTCTTATGCACTGCAAATTCCACGCAGAACATAAATACCTTCATAGAGAAAAACATTTCTGTTACATCAGATTTTTTGAGTTCACAGTTTTGGTTAAAGTGCGCCTGCGATATCGACAGCGATAACCTATTACGCACTTTATTGGAAACGTTCCACCTGAATCCCACGTTGAAGACAACATCCATCGATAATCGTGACAGAAGCATGTTGCATTACTGCTGCGAAAACCAGTATGTATCCAAAATAGGGCTACTTTTGCAGAACAATGCGAGTTCCAATCAGAAAGATAAAGACGGAGCAACCAGCTTGCATTTAGCTTGTTTCCAAGGAAACGAAGATGTAGTCCATATGCTGTTGCACCATGATGGTGATCCAACTTTAGTGGACAACCATGGCAAGAACAGCTTGCATCACGGTTGCTGTAATAAGGATAGAGTTGGCGTTATCAGAAGGTTGTTATTATGCAATATAAACATCAACGAACTAACGAACGATGGAAGAACTGCCTTGCATTTAGCTTGCGCGAATGGAAATATAAACATAGTTCAGTTATTGTTAGACAACAAAGCTGATCCGAACTTGGTGGATGTTGAAGGAAGAAACAGTTTGCACTACGCTTGTTGCAATAAAGGTAACTTATCAATAGTTCGATTGTTATTGAAACACAAGGTTAATGTGCGACAACCAACAAATGATGGTATAACCAGCTTTCATTTGGCTTGTTCTAATGGAAACAAAAACATAGTTCAGTTATTGTTAGATAAGAAAACCAATCCGAACATGCCAGACTTCAAAGGAAGAAATAGTTTACACTACGCTTGTTGTAGTAAAAACAATTTAAGCATCACCCGACTACTGTTGCAGCAAAACGTAGATTGTAATCAAGGAACCAACGACGGTTCAACTGCTCTACATTTAGCGTGTGCAAAAGCAGACAAGCACGTAGTTGAAATGTTGTTGGACAACGACGCAGATCCAAGATTGTCGAACTTCGAAGGTAAAAACTGTTTGCACTATGCTTCTTCTAATACATACGGTTGTGATATCATTAAGTTGCTATTAAAGTACAATTTAAATCCTAATCAAGCTACAACTTACGGTTTAACCAGTTTGCATTCAGCGTGTACCGAACAGAATGAGAACATAGTTCGAGTGTTATTAAACAACAATGCAGATCCGAACTTGCTCACGAATAATGGCGAGAATTGTTTGCACATAGCCTGTTTGACTGGCAACTTTCAAATCGTTCAGTTATTATTGCAGTGCGTCTCAGATATCAACCAAAAGAGAAATGACGGCGCAACCAGTTTATACTTAGCTTGTTTGGATGGGAATAAAAACAAAAACATAATCGAGGTTTTATTAAAAAGCAAGGCAGATCCAAATTTACTTACCGACAGAGGGGAAAACTGCTTGTACATTGCTTGTCGTAGCAAGAATTTCCAAATCATTCCATTACTGTTGAAATACAATACAGATCTTAACCAACAAACAAATGATGGCAGCACAGCTTTACATCTCGCTTGTTACGATGGAAATACCAATATAGTTCAGCTTTTCTTGGACAACAGGGCAGATCCGAATCTATTGGATTTCGATGGAAAAAATAGCTTGCATTACGCCTCGTCTAATAAAGATAATTTGGAGATCATACGACTATTGTTGGGGCGCAATCTAAATCCGAACCAACCAACAAATGATGGAACAACTAGTTTGCATTTAGCTTCTCTTGAAGGGAATATAAGCATTGTTAAACTTTTATTAAATAACGATGCCGACCCGACGTTATCAAATACTATAGGAAAGAACAGTTTACACTACGCTTGTTCTAATAAAAATAATTTAGAAGTCATTCGCTTACTCTTGCAAAGAAATGTAAACCTTAATGAACCGACAATAAACAACACAACATGTTTACACCTAGCTTGTGAGGAGGGCAACGAAAATATAGTTAACCTATTGTTGCAAAACAATGCTAATCCGCATTTGTTGAATAACGATGGAAACAATAGTTTGCACTATGCTTGTTCTAACAAATGTAACGTGAATGTTATACGCCTCCTATTGCAATACAATGTAGATCCTAATCAGAAAACGGATTACCAGTTAACTAGCTTACATTTGGCTTGCGCAAAAGCAAATAGAAGTATAGTTCAGCTGCTCATAGACTATGGTGCTAATCTAAATTTGTTGAATATCGAAGGAAAGAACTGTTTGCACTATGCTTGTTCTAATAAAGATAACTACGAGATCGTCCACTTACTATTACAATATAAATTAGATCCTAACCAACAAACAAATAATGGATTAACGAGTTTACATTTAGCATGCGATGGGGGATATCAAGATATAGTTCGATTATTGTTAGACAATGGGGCCGATCCAAATTTGCTTACCAAAAAAAGAGAGAACTGTCTGCACATAGCTTGCCTCAATAACAACTTCCAAATCGTTCGATTACTGTTGGAATACAATTCAAATCCCAACGAAAAGGGAAGTGGCGGAGCAACAAGTTTACATTTAGCTTGTTTTGAAGGTAACACAAGCATAGTGAAACTCTTGCTGGATAACAATGCAAATCCCAACTTGCTTACCGACAAAGGAGAGTGCCCCTTATATATTGCATCTCTGATCAATAACTTCCGCATCGCTTCATTACTACTGCAATACAACGTAAACTGTAATCAAGTAACAAACGACGGCACAACATCTTTACATCTAGCTTGCTATAATGGAAGCACGAATATAGTTAAGCTTTTATTAAACAACCAAGCTAATCCGCATCTGGTAAATGTAGCTGGAGAGAATAGTTTGCATCATGCCTGTTCTAATAAGGATAATTTCTATATCACACGACTGCTGTTAAAACATAATATAAGTCCTAATCAACCAACAAACGATGGAGCAACTAGCTTACATTTAGCTTGTGCCAAAGGAAATAAAAACATAGTTATGCAGTTGTTAAACAAGAATGCTGACCCAAATTTGGTGGATGATTGCGGAATGAACAGCTTACATACTGCCTGTTTCAACAAGCACGCAAATGTCGTCCTTATGTTGCTTGAACGCAACATAAATCCCAATCAACCAATGCCTGATGGTAGTATGGCATTGCATTTAGTATGTTTGGTGAGCAATGTTGACCTTGAAGATTTGTATCGTAACAAGTACGGACAAAATCGGGCTGGTTACAAGCAGCTTTTGAAGGACATCCTTAGTTTTGAAGGATTAGCTGAGAATACATACAGAGCCACAAAGCACACCAGCAATAACAAGTACATCGGAATTGTTAAAATGCTACTTGAATATGGTGCACTTCCAAGCTTTCGGAGAAACGATGGTTTGGATTGTTTTGACATCGCATCCAGAAAACAACGGCAGGATATAACGGACGTTTTGTCTGGGCATAGTCGACTTTAATTGAGAATTGGGCAGAATTCGTGTTGACGTAAAACTGTGGAAATGCTTTATTGCCTTTGGTATGTGATTCAAATAATGTCAAACGTATTTGGTAAGTATTTTTCTGTTTCTGCGATTTAGAAGGTATGGATTTTATTATGTTTTTAATAGGTCTTCCATACATAACTACCGCATAAGAATTTACTGGTTGGAAGATAATGAAGATGCAAGATAATGGAAGATAATGGTGACATATGGTAGGCACCTTAAATGCATCTATATGTGCCACCTCAATGTTTGGGAACTCCCTCCGGAAATCTTACAGTTTCTGAACACTTTGTTATCATTAATTTTTAATGAGTATTAATTTATAATAAAAATTTGTGAATTGAAACATATCATATATTTTTCAACAATCTTTTCAACTCTGAAGTAAGTATTATAAATAAGTAGTATACCAAATTCCATACCCAAAACGATATTATTTTGCAGCTTCTACTTGTGAATTTCGGATAACCCAAAGAAAAAAGTTTTTACGGAACAAGTGTTTCCACTTGGAATGTGCCAGGTTATAGTTGATTCTTGCATTATACTGCCTGTAGGTTAAATTTTATACGTGATTGTTCGTTTATGACCTGTACCTATACGAATCATAAAGAAACAGGATGAGCATGATAAAAATGCATAAGTGCTGGTAAAAATCGATAGTTTTGGGAATTTGCTGACCTGTTCGACGAAAATAATGGTTTATCTGCGAAAACTACTCAATTTAAAATGTCTTCATTTCATAAATTACTCAAAATATTTTTTAAAATACAAATTTTAGCATTTGCAATGCTACTTTCAGGGTGGCAATGGATAGTACACCATTCATTGCCATCCTGAAAGCATTACAAAAAAATACAAATTTTACCCCTAGATAAAATTTGTATTTTTTCGTAATTTGAGTACAGGTTACAGGATAGAGAGTTTCTGTACGATTTGGGATGTCAACACAGTTGGGTGTATTAAATTAACACCCCCAATTGACTTGCATAAGATTTAAGTTGTAAAGGGCAGCAATAAAATAAAGAATAACTCATCGGGAAGTGATGGTATTAAATAAGTACTTTGACTTTAGTATTATTGTTGGTAAAGGGTACTTGGTTATCTATTTGGATGGACCGCTTTCAGCATTGCATTAACTGTATGGAAATAATCTTTTTAAAAATTTCGAATTCTCTGATTTTGTCAATGTGATTGATTTTTGTTTTATGTAAAAGATTTTGATTAATCTAGATTTTGAATACTAACTTCCATATTACCTCAATGCAAGAACGTGGTATATAGGGAATACTACTACTAACTCAAGCTGAAGCGAAAGTACAGAAATATATAAGGGATATGGAAAGAAAGGCAATTAGGACTATTAGAACTAGTTGTAGAAACAAAAAACTAACAAGCAAAAAGGGACAGGAAGAAACGATGACGTCAAATGAAAATGGACGGACACATGCAACGTATAACAAAACGCAAAAAATAATAATTTAGCAACGTGGAATGTAAGAGGTACGTTTTCAGCGGGAGCAATAAAAGAAAAAGAGATCGTAGATGAAATGAAGAAATGTGACATAAACATCATGGCGGTTCAAGAAACGAAACAAATGGGACAAGAAATATAATGAATGAAGTTAAAAGATAACTTCATTCCATAAAAGCGGAGGAAATGACAGAAGGCTAGGAACAGGTTTTTTAATTCAAAAAGAGATGAGGCGAAGAATTTTAGACTTCAGACCGATATCAGAAAGAATGTGCGTAATCAGATTGAAGAGTCACAAAAGAAATATCAGTATAGTAAACATCCACGCACCTACGGAACAAAAAGGAGAGAAAGAGAAGGACGTATACTATGAGAAACTACTAACGGAATTTGAAAAGATGCTCAAATACGACATAATGATGATGATGGTACTGATGGGAGATTGTAATGCCGAAATAGGTAAGGAAGAGATGTACATAGATATAGCAGGAAGAAACAATAAACATGATCGAACAATGGTCAATGAACAAAGGCTGATAAGTGTGGCACTAGAAAAAAAACTTAGTGATTAGAAGCACACAATTGCAATGGAAAGAGATTTACAAAAGCACATGGAAAGAGATTTACAAAAGCACATGGGTGTCCCCAAACGGTGAAACATATAACCAAAGAAATCACGTCCTGATCGAACGGAAGAAAAAAAAATCAATCAGAAAGTCAGAAGTATGAAAGGGGCGGAATGTGGATCAGATCCTCCATGGTGAGAGTAACATGCCAAACGAAAAAAAGGGAAACAAAAAAAAGGATTAGAAAAATAAAGAGAATTTGCGACGAAAAGCTACCAGGAAAAGTATAAACCAGGAAGAATTACGAAAGAAGAATAAATACATTATAGCAAGAAGAAGAAAAGGATAAACAGGTTAACGAAATATGGCAGAAAATAAAAACGATAAGAGAAAGCGCAGGTCAAGACATAACAATGAGAAGAGGAAACCAAAAAGAAGCTAAAGAACGGTTCAACGACGAATGTCAAATCGTTATTCAAAAGTGAATGTTTGGTGTGGAATGTTATTTAATAAAATTATTGGACCTTATTTTTTCACCGAAAACTTGAACCTACTTAGTTATTTGGGAATGTTACAAAATTTTATGGAGCCTTTACTACAGGAAGAAAAAACTAATTTCGACGAGATTTATTATCAACAGGATGGCTGTTCAGCCCGTAGTACATTGTTAGTGCGGGAATGGTTGAACAACCGCTTTCCTGGGAAATGGATTGGACGGTTTGGACCAATACAGTGGCCTGGTAGATCTCCAGACTGGGATATCTAAAACAAAAAGTCTACCAAGCTCCTTTGGCAAATAATTTAGAAATTTTGAAGCAGAGAATTATTGTACCTATTAAGGAAATTAATGTGAAAATTTTAGGGAGTGTTTATAGGGAATTTTTAGGATCAAGGTGAAAAAATGTGTAGAACGGGGGGAGACTATGTTGAATAATTATTAATTTATTTAATAATTTTAACAATAATGTCTGAAACGGTAGTTTTTTAATTTTTCTTGTTTCTTTTTCTGTATTATCGTTTTTAATATTATTTGGCTTGTTTGACGTCTTTATCATCGTCGAAGTAACCACTGTAAAACTTTATTATTAGAGCTTTTGTTGTTACCAAATGTCTCTTTTCAAAATATTTGAATTGCTGGCCATAAATTTATGGTTTTTATATCTTTATTAGTAGTTTTAAACGATTCAAAAAATATTTCAAAGAATGACAATTTATGTAAAATGAATATTAAAAAAGTTTTTCCTATTGGCAACCACATCGCTTTACACACTGTATATACAACTCAACCTAAAAAGAACTACAAACCTATATCTTACAACAACGTCAATCTAAAATCGAAAAATATATCACCAAATATAATATCATACCCGCTTTCAGCAATAAGAAGCAACGTTTGAATATGCTATCAAATTACAAAAATAAACCCCCTATTTTGGAGAAAAATCGCATATATTCTATTACTTGTAGCAATTGTGATGGGCTTTACATAGGTGAAACAGGACGAATTGAGTACACAAATCCAAGAACACAAATCCAAACCGAGCTCAACACTTTAGAAATACAACCTTCAAACAGGGCACAAAATTAAGTTTCAAAACTTGTAAAATACTTGTAACTGGAAACTGCAAATGGTAATATACACCGCTTTCTGTTTAGCAGTAAAAAAAACTAAAATTTTAAATACTTTAATTTATTTTTGTTAGACTTGCTTCAGAACAGTCTAGAAATATTTTCTTTTTCACTTGATCTTTGCTACATTGTATTAAGCAGTAATTATATAGTTACTATAGATCTACTGATTAATAAATAACCACAAATTATCTATTTCCTGCCATTCGATAGTTGTAACCTTGCGCTATGTGCAAGTTTATGAATTGATTGATTAATTGCTGCCAACATGGAATAAGATGCATATATTGTCGATTATCTATTCAGGAAAGTCAGCTGTTAAGCGGTAAGCTTTTTTGTGTTGCACAAAAAAGATTTACTTCTATTATGAGGAAGATACTACGCATCAAGTATTTCAATTAGCCTCCATCATCCGGATGTTGTTTATTACGTAGATCGATATAATAGTTTTGAGAGAAAGTGCAATTAATTCGTACAATAGCAGTAGTTACTTGGAAATAATTTTTATGTTCTGTAATGATTTTCTCGTAATCATTAATCATTAAAACGTTCAGAGAATAAATAGCAGTGTCAAGTTTATAAGAAAACCGGTAATTGGTCACACGTAGGTACGTTCAAAATAATTTAATAACAAATGGGCAAACTATCACTTCATATACGCTCAGTTGTAAAACTTGTTTCTTGTAATTTTAATGGCACACATATATACTTCCACTTTGTTATCATTAGACAGTTCTGCGAAACGCTTTATACCACATTGCGTGCAACAGGATTTTAATGTTTCATGCACAGTTATCTTCACAAGAAACTTGCTCTCCGCAGTTATATTCTAAATTGGTTGGGTGGCTATTTAAAATAATTCTAGTGTGGTTATTTAAAAATGAAGCAAGCGGAGTGAAAATACCTTTGGAGATATCTTAATTTCGTTATTTGTTACTGTATATGTTGCCTGTGATATTTCACGTTACTTCTTAAATCATAATTTTTCACAGACTTACTCTCCACCTTCCCAAATTTCTCGTGCGCACATTCTCTCAGTGACAAGTTCATATTCATAATTACAGTTGCTAATCCGCAAACTGATTTAGAATCACTTGCCTACACTATTACTGTCAACTTTCACTTCCTCTCCCTATAAATCTACAACGCCTATTCACCACCAATAAAATTACAGTTACTTGTGACTTTTAGCGGACACCTTTCCCCTTATACGGTCTTTGGATGATTTTGCGGTAGATAGTTCTTATTCTTTTCCATTTTACAATATACTCCTGTAACCAGGTAACAGTTAATCAGGGATAGAGTATTGCCATACAAGTATAGTTGGTCAACGGCAGTGGTGGCTATAAAATCTCTGCGACCAGTTATTGCAGGTTTAAATAAAAAAGAACATGGTTACCGTATAATCGTTTTCCTTTCCTGATATCCAATGTTCGATTTTTAGATAATAACATTAGCACTTTAGTAACTAATTTAATTAAACATTTTCTTGCTTTCTTATAAACACTGGTTATATTGTATCTAACCTTGATGCATACTTTCACTTTTCCCCAGGAGAAATTTTGTTAACGCATATTTACTAACCGTAATTAGACTTGAATAGTTGAATATTTTCTATTCATTAAGGTTTATGCGCTAATTCTTTGGAATTAAACTGTAAACAGGCCAATATACTGCTTTGGCTGGCCTGCAACTTAATTCAAACTTTCATACCCATTTACATTTAGAATTTTTCCTAGCGCTCGTCCATTATGAACGGACCATTAATCTTCTACAAACAGATTAAAATTATGTATAAAATACCACCTTCAGGAAAATCTTAGATTAAATATCGTTGTTCCTTTCACCCCGCTTGCTGTATCGAAATACAATTGGAAAAGTTTGAAAACTGCTTTGGAAACTGCAAAAGCTTCTTAAATCTATCTAATATTTACATATTTCGTAACTTCGATGGGCGATATCTGCTAAAGTAGAAGAAATCGACCTAATAGAAAAAGAAAGAGCAGTTAATTCTCTGTAAGATTACGTTTTTAGAATATGTTTTTAAATGGAACAATTTAAGAGAAAACCAAGAGATTACAATACTTTTAGTACAAAGAATCTAATGAAGTTGTTTTGAATTACATAATTTTGAAGAAATTTTAAAAATTACACAGACAAAATACAATTTTATTTTCTGTCTAACGGGAAGATCTAATTTTTGCTGCTTTCGTAATTTTGCTTAAGGATATCTGCTGAAGTAGGGGAGGTGGATAGAGAATCTTTTATAAGAAAAGAAAGATATGTTAATTCTCTGTAAGAAACTGTATATAAAATATTTACAGCACCAATAAGTTAAGAGAAAAACTAGAAACTGCACAGAGATACAGTTTTGTCCAAAAAATACGATTTACTTAATGCAATCAAAGATATGTCGGAAAATATGAAAGATACGGGAAATTTTAAAAAGTAAAAAATAATTAGCAAATAATATTATTTAGGAAACTTCCCAAAAATTCCTTCTATATTCTATTATTTAAAGAGAAATTTAAAAAATCGTCCACCTTATAGATATATTTTATATTTTCATCTTTCATAACTTTCATTAAACATATCTACTAAAGTAGAGGCGGTAGATAAAAAATCTTTAATAAAAACGCAAAGATTAGTTAATTTTCTGTAAGAAATCGTCTAGAATATGTTCTTAAAACGGGTAATTTAAGATAAAATCAAAAAATTGCAACACGATTCAGTTTTATCAAAAAAATATTTTTTTCTTCATATAATCAAAGAAATCTCTGGAAATATTGGAGGTAAAAGAAAATTTGGCGTTAAAAAATAAAGTACGAGTAATTGTTGGTGCAAACACCCTAATGAAGTCATTTTGGATTACGTAATTTTGAAGAAATATCAAAAATCACGCCGGCAAAACAATTTTTTTCTGATGGATGATGTATCTAATTTTTGCGTCCTTCGTAACTCTGATTAAAGATACCTGCTAAAGTAGAGGAGGTAGGTAAAAAATCTTCAAAGACCATTTAATTTTCTGTAAGAAATCATCTAGAATACGTTCTCAAAACGAGTGATTTAAAAGAAAATCAAAAAATTGCAACGCGATACAGTTTTATCTAAAAAATTTCTTTTTCTTGATACAACCAAAGATATCTCCGAAAATATTGGAGGTAAAAGAAAATTTTGAGGATAAAAAATACAATACCTTAGTAAAAAAATACCTGAGTAATTTTTGGTGCAAACGCCCCAACGAAGTTATTTTGAACCACGTAATTTTGAAGAAATATCAAAAATCACACCGACAAAATGACAAAAGCTTTATCCGTTCCCCATATATTTCTAATGGACGGCCTACCTTAGACATCCTGTATACAGAGCTAACTATGTTTTAAGGTCATCATTTTGTAATTTGTTTGCATAAATTAAAATTAAATTGTTGTGGTTCGGTTTAGTCAGAACATGAATCTAAGGATTCTGCAATTGTTTGTTGCTTAGAGTTAGTTATTTGTCAGCTTTTGCAAAATGCAAAATTGTTTGCACATGTTGCTTAATATTATATTTTTTATCGAATTCAATCTAAAATTAGGAACAACAATAATGTAACAATGATCTGATCTTTAAATAATTTACAACGTGGCGTCTTTATACAAGCCCGGAAAAACAATCTGCCATTTTATTCTCTGCTTTGGCATTATTTTTTTCAAAACATCTTTTTCTAAAAAAAATTAAAAAAAGATGCAAGTAAGCACAAAATATTAAGTCAAAGACAAAAATTACAAAAAAAGCAAACAAAGCATATAAACATTAGTGCCAAGTGACTTATTTTTACATAATTCGTACATATTTTAATATAAAATATATCTGCTTATAATATTTATAATAAGCTTAATGCCTAGAAATCCGGTCTCTAATTATAAAGTTCTACACCTCTACGAACTATGCTAACGTTGGAATATTAATCCTGATTGGTTGTATTGTACATCAAAGAAGTTTAATTAGGTGATAACAAATTTGAAGTTACTTAAACATTAGAATATTTTTAAAGGACATGCTTGCCTTGCTGACGACTAGGTTTGCAGTGTTATATCGAAATGGAATTATTTAAATGGAGTAAAACTCAATTATCAACAGGTAACATCAATCAGCATAATCTCCACACACCACGTTGTCTCAATCAGAAAAAGGCACCATGTAATAATAAAAGAAAAATAAGTCTGAAATAAAGAAATCCTTTCTTAAATAAAAAAAAACCTTTACACAAAAATACACTCACCTAAACATGAAACAAATAAAACCTTACCTAAAAATGGAAATCGGTCGAAGTCATTTCCAGCCGAGTTTCATTTCTAGGTTTTCATATCGTTGGTTTGTTTCATTTATCTGAAAAACCGATTTTTTTTCTTCAAAGCATTTTCTTTATTCTTCAAAGCATTCAGA
>JAWQRJ010001285.1:0-16369 GCA_033557515.1 Diorygopyx duplodentatus
CAATGGCACATAAATTATGGAGCCGTGACAATGTGTAACGACGCGCGGCGTACTTTTACGGATTAGAAATCCACTAACTACCTTTTACTCGATAAAACAGTACTTTTATAAGTTAAATGCCATTCTTACACATTATTACGCGCACTTTATTTTTACATTTTCGCTAAATTTTCACGTAATGGAGATGTGCAAGAGATGCCCAAAAAGTGTTAAATTTAAATTGTATCCTGTGCCTTAAAAACGAAGAAGTCTATGGAAAATCCATTTACGGCTTCATCTGTTCGGTGCTACTCTTTTTGTGGACGTCGACTCTCCATGAATTCATAAAATTATGTATAACAAGTAAAATCATTGATTGTATTGTTGCTAAAACAAACCGATACGCTTTGCAACTAAAAGAACAAATAAAACAACCTAAAACCCGACCAAATGCATGGACTGCACATATGCAGACGAGATCGAATTGTTTATCGGTTATCTGCTATGGATGGGCTAAGTCCGCAGTCCTAAATTAGCAGACTACTGGTCAAAGCAATCTATCTATAAAACTGAGTGAATGAAATATTTATCTTCAGCGCGACAAAAGGAAATAACCTTAAGAGATTTTCCTTTTTACAATTAAAAATTCGTTGCATAAGACTGAATGAATTATTTATTACAGCAATATCACTTTCTTTAATTAATTAAAGCCATTTAAGAATTTAAATTTACCCTGCCACTACTGCCAAAATGTCAACGCAGTCATTACTGCTAAATGTATGCATTTAAATTAATTTTCTCGTTCCTGTATGTCAGGTCAGATTAAGAAGCGATTAAATTCATTAATCAAAGGAAGTACTTTTCTCGATTGCGTGCGTACGTGGGAATACCATTACTACATTATATAAACCTAAAAAATGTTATTAGGAGCATCGGGTTTTTAGTTGAGTATACGGTTTTATAGCAATTTCCTGTTGTATGAACGATTCCGCTTTGCACTAATAGACTATAAATGTCGAAAAATAATGAATCCTTCAATTAACAGGATCATACTGATAACGAAACATTCATTGTACGTTTCGACAATAAAAAGATAAAACTGTACAAATTAAGTTTAGCAATTACGTTTAGTCATTTTCACGTAATTCATTTTAGTTCCCCGGCATTAATTTGTTGCGCAATTGTTGATTATCTTGGTAATTGTGACTCGGCATAACAATGACATGATAGGAATATCTAGGATTCCTAAATAATTAACTATTTTTGCATTGTAGTACGTTTATGACGACACATTTGTCATATACAGTGAGTTTCAAAAGGACTGAAAGAAAGATGAAATATCTATCATAAGCAATGTTAGGTGTACGATTGCAGCAGCCTTCACCTTTCAACAAGTGTGTAGTGGTGATATTTTTAACTAATGATTCAGGAGATTACGTGATTTTATCTGTGCGTAATTTGCATACTTTATTGAACATATTACTAATCATACTAAACATACATATTAAATACGACTTACGGCAATAAAAACAAATATTAAACCTCCTTTCGAGGAACTGTCTTAGAATAAGCTCTCAATAAAATCATTAATAGATAATTTTACAGCTTGCAATTATACACGCTTGACGACTTTAAAGATCCAGCAATACATAACAGGCACAGTTAGCAATAACTGTGGAATATGTAGTTGTATATATTAATGACCACAAATTTCACAATAAGTGTAAACATGATTAGATATACCTACGTATGCAACCTAATCGTACGTTGCATACTCTATCTAAACAAGTAACTATGGGTTTATATTAGATTATACTATTTGACAGTTAACCTGTTATTTAAATTTGCATTGAAAAAGTGGGCAAAGTAACTAAAACTAGCGTGTTACACAATTGTGTTAAGTATTTTTTTATTTATCTATATTTATCTATTTTTTTATTTTATATATTTTGTTTGTATTATCTTGCTGGAAGTTAAGTAACGGCTCGGTTATTAGCCACTCTAACTTTTGATAACGTACTTTACTGTAAAGCAGATTATCGCTCAGATTTGTGAGATAAAATACTAAACGGATCTGTCTGAAAACGTGTTATCTAATAATATCTGCAAGGTCATCGGAACAAATATCAAGCGGTAAGGTATACAAAACGGAAAAGTTTTCTTCAAATATTTAGGATGAATCAAGGTTGAGTACCTGGCAGTGATAATGTAATACGTTAACTAAAAATAAATGTGAGTTGCATGGTGTGGAACAACCATATTCGATATGATTAGATGAAGAGGATTAAGATGATAAGAAAAATATCTATAACACCGAGAGATATATACGTTGAAAAACATCTCAGATCGTCATTGAGGTGTCGAATATTGACTCATTTATTTTGTGTAATGTGAAATGTAAAAAAACGGTATATTTTTGGATCTCAGTCCTTCTGTAACCATTCGTTACAATTTTGTGAATGATTTTTTCTGTAATCTTATATATATAAATTTGAAAAGAGGCGGTTTCAATTATGTAAATATAACTTTCACCCCAAAAACAGTTAATTTATAATTGATCATTACAATTTAAACAACTTGAAATACAGTAAACAACGTAAAACACATTTTTGTTACATAGAAATTCATTATAATCGCTGATAAAACACGCTCTTCAAATCCAAGTGTACTTGTACTGAGTACTGTCGTGATTTTTAACAACTGCATTCCCTATTCGCATTATGAGTGGGATAGGGGATATTAAATGGCCACCGAGATCTCCAGATTTGGCCCCAAATGACTTTTTCTTGTGGGGGTTTCTTAAGCAGACCATTTAAGGCCAAAAAAAAATTTGGATGCCCTGAGGACAAAATAATAGAAGCAGCTAACCTTGTCGCGCTTGAAATGCTTTCTAATGTTAGTAAGTAATTACTGCGATAGATTTGGATAGGAGATATTTTTAATCCTTCCTCAATACGCAAATATATTCGTAAGATTTAATTATGATCTACTATCCGGCGCCTAGGAAGTTTTACCACTGGCGAATGCGCAGGTGGCGAGAACGCTGTTCAATCTCCGGATCCCCCAATTCTTAAAGTAAGGCCACGTTACCACTTCGCTTGAGTCGGATATGCCTAACTCAAACTGACAAGACCTGTATAGAGAGCTAATTAGATCTCGCCTGTAGCATTGTATTTGAATATTGACTTCATTTCCAAAGAAACATTGGGGAGAAAAGTTGAGGAAAATCCAATTTCAAAGCTGTTAGATTTGTACTGGGGGCATTGGAGTCTTCGCCGACTAATGCATTATTGGTGGAGGCATCAAAAATGTACTACATATGCACTCATAATGCACTACATGTTAGATATAAATTTTTAGCTGAAAAATTTATTATCAACAGCCATGTTATTCGACCAAATCCCATAATCCTAACTTCGCTCAAATATATACAGATGGATCTATTAATAAGGATCAGGGTAGAGCATCACTTGGTGTGTGTATGCCAGAAAGGAATTTTGAGTTTAGTGGACGATTTCAGAGTGATTCTTCGATTTATGTGGTTTAGGTGTTTGCAGTATAGTGGGCTGTAAATTATGTAAATGAATCAATTACATATAGACGTCACCACCAAAACGACAACATGAACATATAAATTGACAAAAACACAATCAACAGACACACCATAACAGAAATACAACATAAATTTTATCAATAGACTCCATCATATATCAAACAGATTATAAGTCTATAAATAGGTTGAAGAACACGCTAAAAAACGGATAACACCAATACATACACAATACCATAGTGATATCAACATAACAAATCACACATGGATTAAACCAACATTTATAGATGAATATATATAATTAGAGCTCTTTTACGACAATATCCCTGATGATGCACAATGTTGATGCGAAACATGTAGGATAGATTAATTTTAATTAAACGTAGTCAGAAAAGTACAAACACATTTTTTTTTCATTTAGAATACACCTGACTAAATAGGACAAAAAACAATACAATTAATTATGTAAATACAAATAAAACGGTAATGCAGTAATCTTTTCGGATTTTCTCAGTGTGATTGAGTCTATACATGGTAAGTGTTATTTGGAACGGAACATTCATTATATAGTACACAAGATACATGAAATGATGTGTAGGAGTAAGGATGATGGAGTGGAAATTATTTTATGTCGGACATAAGGGTATAGTGGGTATATACTCTTTCTAGCATTAAAATGCGTGCGAGAATAATGCCATTCTAGTGCTGAAACAGAGGAATACATTTCTTGACATTCGCTAATATAAAACATATTTCCACAACTAAGCAGCACTAAAAAATACAACAAAAATATGTGAATTACAATAAGTAAACTAATATTTATACTCATTGGAATATGTAAAAAAAACATTAGAGTATTACACTTTGCGGCCTTTAGGTGCGTATTGTTTGCAGCCTTAAAATTCAAGCTATAAATTTTAATGCACTGTTTCTCCCAAGAGGTTTGTTGGCACCATAAGAATGCAACAAATTCTGTAACTGAGTTTTTCCAGAAAAAGTTTGTTCAAAAAATTCCTCTCTAGAAGGAGTGAAAGTCAGATGCAAAAGTTGAATATAGATTAGAAAGTAGCAACCTCAGCTTTAGATACAAATTTCTCAGTCTAAAAACAAGAAAAAAAGTCAAAAAAGTCCACATAAAGTGATTAAATATATAAATATAATTAAATTAATATAATAATGATTAATATAAATATAGTGATTAATATAAAGTGATGACGGATTTATATTTTCTCAAGAAAAAGTCTTCTCCTGTGTTTCATGTTGACAGAAACCTGAAACTAACCTAATCTTCAAGCACTTTTAATTTGAATAGAAATAAATTCAACTCATTAAATTTTGGCAATTAACCTAATTCAACTATATTACCACAGAGACATAAAAACGTGGGTTTCGTTAGGATTTTCAGTGTTCGCTCTTGGCTGACTCAGCTTTGTTGGGTTGGATTGGAAAGAGACATTTACAAGAGCCCAAAAATAATAATGGTAGCAAATTTAGAATCTGAGGAATATAATTATAATTTCATTTTGACAAAATAGCGTACATATATTTGTAAAATAACCCGCGAATCACATATACACAACCAGTAAACCAAAGAATATGCAGCAAATCACATAGTTAATTTTGTGTGGTTTTAATATATATTTAAGCTTGAAAAGTATGTGTTATGCACATACAATATTATTTACTGTTTATAAAATATTATTTTACAAATACTTCATAGTCGCTAAACTTGTTTAGGTTTTTATATAAATTCTCAAAATGTGATTGCAGCATAAGTGGGTTTAAATGCAGAACCTGTAACATTATGTGGAAAATCATAAGAAAGCAGATTTGTACGTACATTCAACCGAACAAAATTGATGTATCAAACCCGCATGAAATATCGAGAGATTTAACAAAGAAGAATGCGTGGATATTGTAATTGCACAGCAGTTGCAAAGTTTAATCGATAATAATTGATTCAAAAATCCAAATTCCACATTGTCTCTCCTCTTTTATGATTTGTACAACACAAAATTTCCAGTGGCTGCTGGCGACATTATTAATTTGTTTTTAGCAATAGATTGTGAACATTTGGTAATTTAATTTTTTTTTCTACTTTACCTTTGATTTCAGCCCAAATCAATTCAAGGGGGTTGGCAGTGCTAGGGTGGCAGTTGCAAGACTGTCTTATTGGAGAATGGCTATTTCATCACCAGTAACACATTTTGCAATGCATCTGCATTGCATCTGCAGGAACTTGTAGGTTCTGCTTCAGTGGACGCTAATACATTAACTTAACTACGTCTTCTTCGTTTTCTTTGTCATAGATTCTGGTTCGGGGCTTAGTGAAGGGTCCGAAATTAATTAGGTTTCTTTTCAATGTAAGAAATGTAGTATTACATGGTTGTGTCTTTGTTCTGAGTACCTACATTTAAAAATACCTATATCTCAAAAAATATATTTTTGAAAACAAGAACACCACGCATGCTTAAAAAAATATAACTTTGACATTTCATTAACATTTTCGTTAGATTGTGCCCTTTTTAATAAAAAAAAATATTAAAACGTTATGGCTAATTTTTAAATCTAGCTTATAAATAAACCAACTGCTTATGACAAGTAATTTATTTGACATGATAGAAGTGCTTACTTTTGTTTTGTATATGCAGTCTAAAAATGGATCTATTTAAAAAAAGTGTAAAAAGGAGAATTAATATAAGGTCTATTTTCACGTTTTCCCAAACATCCACAAGTGTTTCATAAGAACGGCAGCCTATGAAAAGAACTTTGGGGAAAGGGTTCAATGTTACACTGCTTTCCTACAGCAAGAACTTCTTGCACGATATATATTATTGTAATCCCTGTACCTCTGAGCAAAGCTTTTTTGCAAACATTTTAAAAGAAACAAGTTAAATAACTTTTTTGTCAATTCAGTACGTACACTTGGTTTATGCTTTTCTTTTACAACCAGGACTAGATAAAAAGTGATATCTTGTATTTGTATTTCTTGTATCATTTTTCATGTTTAATTTTGAAGAAATTTCTATACAAGCCTTAGTAACTCCCGACTCCCCGCGATGTTACTCAATCAGTGGTAATTGGCGTTTGGAGAACAATACCCCTGAGACTATCAGAGATCAAGATCGTTGCTTATGTGGCCACAACATTTTCAACTTTGGATCAAACATTGCTCCATCAAGCACGGCCAACTAACCCATATTAGACTAAAACGGCTCTTGAAATTCAAAATTTCCAAGAAGATGAAGAGAAGAATACTTTGTATATTTCCCGGGATATATTGAGCACTTGCAAATTTATCATTTTACATTCGTATCACTGAACGTTTAAACGATTAAATAACAGACGGTAAAAAGATTAGAAATTAAAACACAGTTTGCACTACATTGAAATCACAAAGACAAAATTATGTAAAAACGGTAAAACACGGTAAAAGACAAAATATATAACGGTTTAAAATTAAAATTCGCAGCGTAAGATAAAACCAGCAGATGTTAGAGCGACCAAAAATATTTTGAAAAAGTTCAAAATATTAAAAAATAAGAATTGAATGGTTATGTATCAAAATTTGTCTGTTCATTAAGAAGAGTTCTGCCTTTTTCAATTTCCAATTGAATTTCTTCCTTTTTTCGTTTCGTGTAAAATTTTTTCGGCGATGGTCAATTTTATGACCCCTGTGGGCATTATATTTATGTAAAGTAGATTTGGCTTTGTTTTGTGTTCATGAATACGTATGCTTAGCTTCCTTCCAGTTTGACCTATGTAAATTTTATTACATTCATTACATGGTATAGAGTACATGCCGTTTTTTTTCAGAGGCGGGAACTTTATTTTTATAATTTGAAAGGATGTTAAATGTTTTATTATGCGTTTTGAAAGCAGCAGTAATGTTGTACTTATTATAGATATTAGCGGATTTTAAATTGCTATTGGTATATGATAAGGGCTTATAAATTTTCTTATAGTTATCTTGAGGAAATTTATTTTCTTGTAACTTTCTAGACGTCGTCTACATACCTAATCCATTTTAGGATATATTTTTTAAATGGGTTATTGTTGTTTATACTGAAAATTTTCTCTATATAATCGAGATAAATATCCGACAAGATACCTACCTGAAAGGGACATTCCTGAAAGGGACATAATAGTAAAAGATATATAGTTGTTATTAAGTACATGTCTACAAGTGTTCTTGAAATATTTCTGAGATAAGGGTAAGTGTTTGATCTACGGGGATGTTTGAATAAAGATATGTTATGTCGAATGATATCATAAGAGAATTTCCCGCACCTAAGGTGATATATTTTTATTTGTTCGTTGACTGTACCTCATCATAATTGTATTTTTTTAGAACTGTCAATTGCTACAAAGTACTCCATAAGGATCTGCATATGCATCCATATAGATTAACAGTTGTTCAACAATTACTGCCCGTTGACTACGAGAAAAGAGTTGAGTGTCAATGGTTTCACGAAATTTTGAACAATAACCATTTGTTATTGGTTCATTGGTTTCATTTTTGTTTAGATTTTCAACATTTGTAACGTACAAAGGTGCGTTCCTAGAAAATTCAACACCTATATTGAATTTGTTGATGTTGCGCCTATGATGTTATTTGGGTTACAAACAATCAATAAGTCACGTGGGTTTAGGTATTTATTGAAGACCTGTACTACTTTTAACTATTTGACCAAATTATTGAATGAAACAAATATTTTAGATACAAGGTTACATTTTTATATACTTATTCATATTACTTTAAACAAAATGTTTTAAAAAATAAAATAACTTTTTTTTTGATAAATCAAACAATATAGAAATATGCAAACATTTTAACATTTTTGTTTGGTAAGCATGAGAATCAGAAATATGGCAAATTGAACTGGAGTTATCTTTGCTAATTTTTCCTTGTCTGCACCGAATTATCGCAAAGAATTATAATTTATTATCCACTTAAGCTCGATTTGAAACAGAGATATCTTATTCATGATATTTTAGATTGCGACTTGCGTCAGTTCAGTAAAAATCATCACAACTCGCCATAAAGCAATATTCAATATTGTTAATTGATGCTTTCGTTCTTTATGGGTGATAAACGCAACCTATATATTCAAGACAGGTTATGATCCTTAAGCACAGCACACTAGATAATGTCCATACAATGTTGTGCAATACCGAAATGACAACAAACCATATCTACCATATTTATGCACATAGTACGATTATGCACTATTTGCAAATGTTTACATTAAAATACTTTAACAGTATCAAATTACATTGTTCATAAACAAAAGGTTTCATGTTTGTTTGCCGTATTTAAGCATGTGCGACCTTAAAGCACGTGATTCACTGTTTACCTATAGACGAGTAGTTCGAAACCCTCTCCTTCGGACTGGTCACTTGCAGGAAGAACTTGCAGGGGTACCACATTTTCAGCCAGGAAAATCCTTGGAACAGGCAGAAATGCATTCGCGCGCGAACTTCAGGACAAACCGAACACCAACTTCACACTTAAAACTGGCGCGCACACAAACCGAGTGTCAATAGGCGAAACAAAAGGCGACCGACCGTTAGCTCGGCAAGTTCGGCACGGTAAAAAGCCGACGTTGCTGATCGATGAGTAATTCTAATAGCGGCTGCGGAGCGAGCATAATTCACTACTTTCCTCGGTAGCGCTCGCGGACGACTGAAATCACTTATCGCGACGCCTCGGCGACGTCACCACTCGAGACAAACGACATACGGTCGCCACGGCAGGACGAGACACGTCGTCGGGACCAGTACCATGCGACATTAACGTACCTATACGAGGTGTACTACGTACTTTTAGCAAGTGCGGGGTCGCGATTATGCACGAGGGGAAAGCCAGGTGCGGTCGGTGTCGTGCTCGGGCGGGCGGGCGGCTTCGGATAGAGTTGACGTGGTGTCCCATGTGACACCACAACCGACCATCGGCGGAAATGCACAGTTGCTGACCGGTGTTTTATGTAGGAAACCAACGCGGATCTATTGTTTGGTTGCGCGTTGGGGGCTTCGCAAGGTGTAGTAGTAATTAATAGCCATCTCCTTGGAGCTATGCACTTATGTTGGTATAGTGTCTTTCGCTCTCCTGTTTCGTTAAAGTGGATGAGCAGAAGATAACTGTCTGACTGCGAATCGGACTTTCGAAAAATTACAGAAATATTCCATTGTGAGTTTCTAATTCTGATTGCGCAAACAATGCTCTGGCTGAAAACGTTTTCGCTAATATTTATTCAAGGTCCGACAGGAATGCGAACGATGCTCTGGCCTTGCTTTTACCTGGTATTTCATTAATTTATGTATCTAAATTATTTTAGCTCTTAACGTGTCTACACCGTGTTATACTATGTAAAACTAAATATTGCAAATATTGGCTCCCCTAATTATTTTAGGACTAAATGGTAAACGTATAACTTGTTTGGGGTCAAGAACTACATCTGATACGTTATTCACTTTTCCACACATATTTAACACTTTCCCATAAAATCAGGAAAGCTGGTTTTAGGCACACCATGGGGGCTTTATGCGGGCTCACATTCCAATGATATGTGTCCAGCTGCCGAGTCTGACTGGCGATTTATTGCTCGGACGCACGGGTCCCAATGATAATGATGCTTCTAAGAAAACTCAAAAGCATAGGGTGGCATACTGTTTACCTGTGGATGGCCGGGCAAGCGTTGACCTTTAACACTCCTTCCCCTGAACCTTCTAGCAATAAACACAATTCATAAATAATTTTATGATATAAAACAGGGTGCTCTTGTTTATTGTTTTATATTACTACTTTCTGTAATATTTTTCCTAATTATGCATATTATGTGTCGAATTTTATAGCATTCATGTATTTTTCAGTGCATTAAAATATCTTCAATACCAAAAAAATGTTTGTGAAACGATGTACATATTTGGAAACGCCTTAAATGTGGATGTGTTTTGAGGACGGACTTGTATGTGCGTATAGGACAAAAAAATATTAGACTTTTTTGATGCAGCGTCAATAGAACTGGTAGCCAGAACAAGAATGTAAGAATTTATCACATTATAAACACATAGGTAACCCTTATCGCCATCTATTAGCTTAAGATTTTACAGAGAAATGTAAAACATGAAGGCGTGCTATCGTAATTAAGAAGGAGATTTTGTATATTGTGAAAAATAGATGACTGCACAATAAAAATTGATCTTGATGAATTAAAATTTATTATCAATGAATTAAGGAAGGATAGAAGCCAAAATTTATGATTCAAAACGCTGTTGTAATGAAAGTATGTACAGTTGAAAACGGAAAAATTTGAAAAGAAAGTTACATGCTTTAGAGTTGAATGTCCAAAAATGAAGTTACAATTTGCTCTAATAAATATTTAGTAAGTCTTTTATCATTCTCGCCATTTTTCAGTGTTCTAAACCCGACTACCCCCAAAAGTGCCCCACTTAACATTACCAGCTTACCATTAACCCTACTTGTTTCACGTTAGTCCTTGCTTTTCTAAACATGTTTTAATTCTATAAAATGACTACCTTCAAGAAATTAAACAGAAAAGTGTTCTCAAAATCCGGCCCGGAAATCACGCCGGACTATGTATACTGGAAAAAGTTAGATGTAAGTATTTTTATCTACTTCCGCACGGTCCCTCTTTTAATGTCTAACTTTATCTTTCTTGCATTTTATACCTGCAGGTTACTGTGTTAGTAAAAGAATTTCGACCAATAGATTATATAGACTTCTCTCTCTTTTGATAACAAAGTTCGTCGTGAAAAACCTGTCGCGGTTCAGGTAGAACACGCACGGGACCTCATTCCGTTCGGACGGTAAATTGATATGCGAGGGCAACGATGGTGTATCAAAATCAAACTGCGAGGAAAATTCCAATTCTGGCAATTCCTTACAAACAAATACCGGTGGAAAAATTGAAGAATAAAACGTCGGACATTACAAGAGGGGCCGTGTAGAAGTCGCTATGAGAACTAAGTATGTGATTACTCTCACAGTTATTGGATTAATAGCTAATTCTCTTTTCTTCACGAAAGAACTGCACTCTCTACAGAAATTACAGGTAAACGAAAAATGTCTGTCAAATACCTAGAATTCCTATGTAATCAGAATCCTTTTTCAGACCTTCCTTGGTTCCTGAATGCCCTCCGAACCAGTTAAAAGATACCAATAGTTTATTTAAAATGACATGAGATGTCCGAAGCGGTGGCAACCTGATAAAACAATTTTTAAACGCCTTCAATGTTATTTGATGTATTTTGAAAACCACATAATAAATCTTCCCACCCATCTGTCTGTATGTATGTCCATTTAGTGTCCGGCAGGCTGACTGCCCGGCAGGCTGAAAGTACCTACCTTGGCAAATACCCTGGGGGAAAATTGAAGCATAAAACGTCGGACATTACAAGCGGGACCGTGCAGAAGTCGATATGAGAACTAAGTATGTGATTACCGGACTCTCACAGTTACTGGATTAATAGCTAAGGCTCTTTTATTCACTAAAGAACTGCAATCTCAAAAAATTATTTCAAATACCTAGAATAATCCGAATCGTTTTTCAGACATTCCTTTATTCCTGAATGCCCTACGAAAAATCCAGTTAACAGATACCGAGAGTTTATTTAATACGACATGAGATGTCCGAAGCGGTGGCAACCTGATAAAACAATTTTTAAACGTCTTGAATGTTATTTGATGCATTTTGAAAACCACATAATAAATCTTCCCACCCATCTGTCTGTATGTATGTCCATTTATTAGCAACACTTTTCCTATTTTTATTTATTTTAGGAAAAAGAAGTTTCATTGTCTCAAACGTATTTTTTTGCAAAAAATAAGTTCTAAACTATACTGTGTGTCCCAGGTTAACTGCTATGTTAAGCTAATATTACTTTTTGTAAAAAAATGTCTAATAAGTTCTAAACGGTGCGACTCTAGCCAAATGTATGTTTAATAAAATAGACCATAAATTCCATAAGGAACCGAAAAATGTAATAACATACAGGGTATTCCATTTAAAAATCTGAAGTTGCATAGCGTCTAGAGGAAATGGGACATCTTGCACATATGAAAATACTTCTAGAAGAGAGAAGGACTGAAACCATACAGATTTTATTTGAAACTTTTTACCTAATACGATTAGAAATGCTAGATGTGTGGACCACAAACTATATTTAACCGACGGACGGACAGACCAAAGGCCAAAATGGTACCATTAGTCTTAGAATACCATAATTCGTTCAGATATATCAAAATATCACCGTCAAAATTTTGAACCGAATGCATTACTTTCTCTTTATACGAGAGAAAGTAAAAAAGTTGATATTCCTTTCTAGCTTTAGTGAGTTTCATATTCGAAAAGAACAACTCGCAGACATATGTAAGTACATAGATCCAAAAGCACTTATTCGGCACTTACAACTCTTAAATTACAGAATTTTCTGCACAACGTAAGTGTGATAAAAATCAATTTTTGATATGGTTTCAGAAATGTGTTTTGAATTCATTGTCGCATTGTAAATCAATTAATTCCATTTGCACATTTTTTGGAACCGCGCGCACGTGAACATTAAATGGTGATGAAAAAGTTTTTTTTGTCGTGTTTGGATAACTCTGTGAACCAACAGTCAAAATCTGTTATTAGTTCCTTATTTGTTGAACACATTTCGAGTAATTCTTAAATTCCGAATTCATGAAATCTTTTAACAAATGGAAAATGTGGAGCGTTATTATTTTTAAGCTGAGCTTCAAATAATAATGATTTTCATTTTTTCCCGATTATTTATTAAATGATCTATTAAACTCATTAAGTTTTTCTACTATGTCCACTAAACAACATAAATTTAACAAACCATTCATCATTAATTAATTCTGGAAGTGGTTTTCTCTTGTCATTCATAAAGCTATCAATTTCTGAACGTATCTCAAAAAATCGCTGTAAATATTTTCCACGACGTATTCAGAGTTTAACTCTTTCAGAATTTTTTTTAATTGTCGTTGCGAAAGTACATGTGATCGAACGTGTTCAGGTTTTATCATTACTTGCACAACATGGATAACACTTGGGCACATAAATTTTGTTAATGAATCAATCAAACAGTGAATAACAATGAATTCTTCGGTTTTGATGGTTTTTAGTTCCAATTTATTTATGAATAATTTTACCGGCGTTACGATATCCATGAAACTCCCAGCCATAAAATTTATACAATGTTTCTCAATAAGAGGTTTTTTACGTCGATTTCCCAGTAATTACTCCAGAAAAAAAAATGCTAAGCCAACAGTGTACCAGAAATTCTTCGAAGTTGACCATATTTGGGTTGTTATAAAACAAAAACTAAGTACAATATTTCTTTCACTAAGCGGCTTTCACTACGAAGCGAAACGAAGCTAAGCGAGGCGGCTTTCACTACCTGAAAGCCCAATGCTAGTACTAGCCAATTTTGCCAGGAGAATGGCAGAATTCCGTACAGTCTCTCCTTGTAAATAGAACACATATATATCGCAACCAGCAGATGTTGGAGTGTTTAAGGGCGCCAAAAACAGCTACAAACGAGCTGTTTACATCGGGACCATTTTAGAAAGACCAGTTAACAAAGTACAACCCCAAACTATCCCAAACGCATTTAAGAAATGCGGATTGATAATCCCTTTGTCCTCGATACACCTGACTGTACAACATATGTACAAAATGTTGGAATCCTTGCAGTTGCGGAAGATCGAAATAAATGAAGTTTCAGTCAGCAAAGAAGAAACTATGTTGAAGTATTTTTGAATTTTAAAGACAAACTCGCAGCTGAACCATCTTTTCAGAATACTTCAAGTATTCCGACAACTGGTCATTTGTCGGAATACGTGAATCTTCACCTTCTTCAATAGACTAAAAGAGTGACTTCACCAGCACTGGGTAAGTTTAAAATACAAATATCTGTCAATGTGGTATAAAATGACCGTTCAAACGCAGGAAGGCAACGCAAGAAGGAGGAAATTGAGAAAATGAAGGACGAAAACCGTAAAAAAAGGAGAAAAACGCAAGAAAGAAGGCTGCAGACGCTAAGTTACGAAATGTGAATATTATAATGAATTGAAGAGAAAGAAGAACTAGTCTTCACTTTATTTAGAGTTATTTAGAAAACTTATTATTAATTTAAACGATTATTATTATCTGCACATTATTAGTCATTTTTAAATTTATTAGTGGAAAAAAACTTCTCAATGTCTGACGTCCGAAAAGTGGAACAGTATTGTCCGAAATCTAGAGCAAAGTGCCCGAAATTGGGAACAATAGTACTTTTGAAGTTTTTAGTTTTTAATTAATTCGCATCTTTTAGTTTGTCAAAACTATTTGACAAATACGTTATGATGTTTTAAAGTAAAAATGTTGCTAAAGCGTCCGAAAAGTTTGCCAACTATTTCAATTACTATTTGAGCCCCAAACCGTTGATGAAAGTTAAAATTTCGTAAAAACTTTATTTTTGCACTTTTTTTGAATTCTGCTCACCTACTTCAAGGAAAAAGAAACTGAAGTGCACATTTTAAAAGTGAAAATTATCTATCCAATTTTATCTCGCAGAATTTCACAAAGGCGGCGACAAAACAGTTCAACGCGATTAGATATCGATTACCGTTATTCACGTCCACCACCAGTTAATCCTGATCGACATTCACACATGAACGTACGTAAAATCATCTGACGTACGTCGCCACCACTGTCAGGCTATGGTCAAGTGGACCCGGAGTCCGAATGACAGCTGCAAAAACATAACATCACGTCACGAGCACGCCGCATACACTGACCTAGTTCAAAATTTCTTTCATTTTCACAAGTCTCCTTGCCTTGACAGTTAACATTTAACGGCGCATAAAGGTCAGCACCGGTTCCCGCCTACTGGGTTCGAATTTTGTTTCGGCGTCCCACTTCAATAACTTCCACAGATTTCAAGGTGAATAAACGAATTGAAAAGTTTGGAAATATCCGTTTCGAAAATCTCATTAGAGTTGCTTTTTCATTGTCGGTCGACGTTTTATGATTTACCTGAAAGTTTCTCTCCGCAAGAGTGAACATATGTAGGCCTTTCATGGGGAAACCATAAAAGTGGATAATATAATTAGTAATTCCCTCGTTTTAAAATTATGGTTGCACAGTGACAATTTATTAGAATGTGTGACATACTGGTAATATTAGGCCAGGCCTTTCTACCTTCTAATGAAATGTCTAGTAACTTTTATTTGACTTGCAAGTGAAGATAATGTCTTCTACTTCTCAATAATCTTAGCTACGGAGAATAACCTTGTTTAAGTATGTTCCTTTGGTGGTAGAATCTCATAAGAACGACGGTGTCGATCTGAGTGAATATTTACACTTTGAAAATGATAGGTATCCTATCGAAACACGTGTAAGGGACTAAACATTTATTGTAGAGCATTAATCTTTTTATTATAGCAGTTCCATTATAACGGTATCTGGAAGACCGAGCTCGCTCGATTCAAAAAACAAAACATTTTTAGTCTGGCAACGCCATTGTACGGTCACTTACTCAAAGCGAATCCGCTCCGAGCGCACCTACCACTGCGAAAACGATAATGAGATTTTGAGAAGTTATTACCCATCTAAATCGATTTGTCTCGTCAAATTCTATAAATCCAGCAAATATCACTTACATACGTTAATGCCTCCGTTCTCGAGACGACCCGTATAAATATATACAGGGGTGGTAAATATTACCGTACCATACAGGAAAATGCGCCACACCCCATCCTACCGTATACGCATATTAAAGCACGCCCATTGCGACATGTAGGTGTGGCCACTATTAGATGTGCGCGCC
>JAWQRJ010001286.1:0-16366 GCA_033557515.1 Diorygopyx duplodentatus
TAGCTAGAGAGGGGCGCGGCTTAGCGACTCTATACGCTACGATTGGAGAGACAAGGCGGGGCGTACTACGGGAATGGTACGGCAATATTTACTCGTACTGTATTTGCTCAGATTCCATTGGGGCATTACTCTATATTGCAATCGTGATTCAACAGTAGTGTCAGTATCCCGTTAACATCAGCGTGGAGAAGAAGGGTTAATAAAGAAATGCGCGGATAAAAAATGTCAATGTGGTCCTGTTCTTGACGAAACTGCATCATCCTCCCCTATCAAAACGCCGTTCAAGAGCAATGTACGTGACACCTGCAACCAACTTCACAGCTGTTTGCAGCTTTTCACCTCTACAGCTTAAACTGCTACAAAAACGACCCGTGATAAACAGATCTGTTCAAAACAGACTAGTGACAATGATCTCTTTATCGCGAATATCGAAAGGGTTTCCACATACATGACAATTTGGGACAGTGCGGAATTCATGTTCGTCTGTTGGTGAAGGGGCATAAAAAGACGGCAGAGGCTTTTGTAGAAACTTAGAGACAATCACTATATGAGCAATTGACATGATAGACGATACTGCATGGTACGTGCTCCTGGTATATTCATTTTTTTATTGCTCGACTTAGGCCTTAGGCATACACCCCTGCATACACTATGAAGGGTGCAGGAAGAGAAACTACCTAAGGTTTCTCTTTGCAGTTCTCAATATGGTGATCGAGCTGCTGCTGTGTGTGATAATAATGGAGACAGCGATCGCAAAAATATGTTTTCTATATGTTGGCAGTTAATTGGCTATCCCTATAAAAAATGTATCCATAAATAATGATGTGGATAAAACGGTCTAGACAGCCGTCATCTTTATCTTCGTCATATTTATCTTGAAGTGGGAGAGGGTTAATGTGTTTATCTGGTTTATCCTTGAATAGGTACGGCGGGGTAACGGGAAACTTCTTCTGTGGCAAAAAAACCTAGATGTTGATGAATAATCCGTTTTCGTTTCCGAAACGGCGTATTTGTTTTATTGCCATCGGCAGGATGATAATGGTTAGATTCAGGATCTGGCCGTAACGGGGGTAGAATGTTGTTCGCGTGGGATTTTATCCGTGTGGAACCGAATGCAACACTGAAGTCACCGCCCAGGCAAAACGTGGGTCATCGTCATTTCTGACGTTCACACATGCCTTCTTCTTCTTTATTTCCGAAAATATATCGGTGTACATTTCTTGATGTTCAGTGTTCAATTGGCAATGTATGTATGATAAAGCTCGTCAACCATTTCCTTGACTGAACTCCTCCAATCTGCGCGTGACAATTCTCTCAAACCACTTTCTGACGCCCGTATTGTTGTAAATTGGTTTATTTCTGGGGGTCAGGTATTTGAATTCAAATACTTCCCCATCAGCCTTCTGAAGCACGAATTCTCCATAAAAAGCTACATTGACCTTAACTGCCAGCTCATTTTTTAAATATTGCTAACACCTCTGCAGAAAACACATTGGACTCTTCCAGGAGCGCTTGGGGATCCTTATGGCGGAGATTGAAAATGACCCCGATGCTGAGCCTCTCACTTGATTTGGTCGCTCCGCTTAGCTTTTCGGCTAACCATTCCCCAACCGATGACCCCCAGCGCCTTGAAGATTTGTCGGAATCGTTTGATGAGTGTGATACCGGATGTCAAATGTTGCTTCTCTCCCATGTTCGTGGTGGCATTCAAGGCTGCGTTGAGAATGCGCACCTGCTGATGGCAGTGTTTAAGCCCTGCGGTGATGGCGGTTCACTTCTCACTCTTGTTAGCACTTAACAGTGCTAATCTGATTTCTTCAAAAGTTGACGATTGACTCACTGTGCTGGAACAACGAAAGACGTTTTATAGCAGATGGTCGAACTAACTGCATCGGTAATCTGATTTCTGATTGTGTCATAACCTGCTCATACACCTATACATATAGATACCGTTGGAGCTATTTAGTTGCTGTGTTCATAAAAAACGAATTTTATCATGATGTACTGTTGTCTACTGATTTACTGTTGTCCTTGACAACCAAGACTATGAACAAACAGTCAATCCTTAATCCTGCATACAATGTTCCATCACAAGCGTGTTCCATCGACGCGTTTTCGTTACGCCGCAAAACTGGTATTTCGAGTGCCATTGAACCCAAGACAGATGACCGACGCGCCATCGCCTACAACGACCGGGCGAAGCGAGAGTTAGACCGCGCGCAACGCTACCCCTCTCTACTAGATGTCGCACAGCGCTACTTCCTTCAAGGGTTACCGTATGTTTGAATAAACGCGATGGGCGACGGTTCGATTGACAGTTCCGATCCACTAGTACCACCGATACCATCAGTAACGGCAGTGAATTGAAGAAAATCGTGTCAGGTAGTGTCCAGTAGTTTTATGCCCGGAAAACCAGCCATTGAGTAAGCATACCATCCGAATAATTTGTTCGTCCTTCTCTAGCTGTATTGGATTTCTGCCGTACAGTCTAGCTCCGTACTTTTTCCAGTTTTCATTGAGATACTGCCTTGAAATCTAGCTCCGTCCTTCTCTAGCTGTATATAGTACTGCCGTACAGTCTAGCTCCGTCCTTTTCTAGTTTGTAGTGAGATACTGTCGTACAATCTAGCTCCGTCCTTCTCTAGCCTGTATTGTGATACTGCTGTACAGTCTAGCTCCGTCCTTTTCTAGCCTGTACTGAGATACTGCAGTACAGTCTAGCTCCGTTCCTTCGTTTATTTCCGTCCGTTCATTTCTAATTTGTATCCTTACCTGCACATTCTGGAACTGTTCTTTTACCCTTGTTATCATAATTCTTATCGCACAAACCGTAACCGTTTCATTATTTAAATAGCTTTGCTGACAGCTATTCTCCTGCTTGATATTGCTTCCGTCTGTTTTGGTTTTACCGCTTGTAATTTTTTTTCCCGCCTGCTTGACCGATTTGTTTGCTTAACGCTTTGCAAACTGCTGACACTGACAGTAAAATGAGACCTGCAAGATTTACCGACCCTGGAGTTCCGTACCTCCACTGCAGCCGCCTGGAATGTCCCCGGAGCCGAGAGGACGGATCGCGAGAGTAAACTCGTATCAAATCTGGCGCCCGAGACCAAGGAACCACATTATTTATTTGGTTATTGTAAATAGTTTTGGAGTCAATAAACAATTTAAAAAAACAATCCATCGTCACAGTATACAAAACATTAATTCCTCACAACTCTAAATCGCCTAGACTGTACGATCTTCCTAAAATGCACAAACCTACTGTTCCACCTATTGTTAGTACCGTAGATTCCCCTACCTACAAACTCTCCAAATACCCTGCCCAAATCATAAAACCATACACCAGCAAAACTAATTTGTCTTTTTCTCCCAACATTTTGTTCAACGTCTAGATTCCATTATCCTGGATGCCAGTGATCTGCTCGTCAGTTTTGATGTTGAGTCCCCTATTCAACAAGATTTCCATTCCTGACTCTGTCACCATTATCCAACAAATCTTAGAGTCTGATAACTAACCTACTGAGAGACTGATAACCTTGCCAATATGGTTAGTGAATGTCTCACCTCCACTTATTTTAAAATCGGTGGCAAGTTTTATGAATATATGCCTGGAGCTACCATGCGTTTCCCTCTTACCCCTGTCGGCGTTAATATTCTTATGGAAGCGTTTGAACCTCAAGCCGTTATGTCCTATCATCAAAAACCTAAGGGCTGGTTCAGATACATAGACGTGAACATTCCATGTTCACGTTACTTATTTAGAAAGCCAGCTTCTAGCTCTACAAATTTTACTTGCAGCAGTAGTAGTTTGTTAACTGTAAGGGCTGTTTTTCTCCAGACAGGTACTAGAGAACAGGTGTGATTTTTTTTTGGTTCGCGAAATAATCGTAATTCCAGTAGATAACGATTAATGCGGGCAGCATAAATACAGTTTCAGGGCCGCGAAATCACCTTGCGATATGTTTATATTTTCATACTTTCGCGAATGGTAAGAGTGGGGAGCTGAGGATAATATCAAGAGAAGCCAAGGTGTACACGTTTAGAGAAGTGGAGCAGTTTACATACATGAGTTCTGTAGAAAACCTAATGTAAGAAGTGAAATACAACGATGGATAGTGGTGGGAAACAGAAGCCTTTACGCCTTAAAAAGAATATTACAAGTAAAAGTATTTCGAGGACTCAAATTGAGAATTTACAAGAGCGTAATAGGCACAATAGTAACGTTTGCGAGCAAAACTTCGACATTGGGAATAACAGAGCAAGCACTGCTGAGGGTATGGGAAAGAAAAGTGCTTAGGAAGGTATGTAGTGGGAAACTGGTGGGAGGAAGATGGGAGATAAGGACAAACGGGGAGCTGATGGAAATGTATGAGGAGCAGGATATAGTGGGAATAGCAAAGGGACAAAAGCTACGATGGCTGGGGCACGTGGTGAGAATGGGGGAGGCGAGAACCACAAGGAAGATACTAGAGGCCTCAATAGGGAGGGGGGGGGAAAGGCGTGGGAGACCGACGACGAGATGGATGGAGGAAGTGATGAAGGACATCGAAGGAAATTGAATGAAGAAAAATAGTGTCCCGGAGCGGGGTTCGAACCCGCGACCTTCCAATCACTAGTCGACTGCTCTGCCATCTGAGCTATCCGAGACCTCGAATACCGCTCGTTGGAAATACATTTCTACATTCATGTTTATTGTCAATGTACGTCATGCATCCGACGTCCATACGTCAGTATGCAAACGTTCCAGTCACGTTGAAATAACGATGGAAACTTGATTACTTTATATATATATATGTATATATAAACGTACTTTAATCTTCTACCATGCTAATATTGTGGAAACTTCGTCTTTGAAGGTCTTTGAAGGCCCACTTAGAACTCTTGGACCAGATGCTCTTATGTCAGTAAGAAAGGGGAGATGACGCAATGGCGCAATGTAGGAGGCAGATGAACCATTTGACTGGTGAATCAATTTTTAATTCCAGCAGGCGGATTATGCCATTGTGAATAATGCTTTTTTGAAATTTAATACTCTACCGGTATTGACGTTGGCCCTATCTGCACCAACTAGATTTTCAAAATCAACATTTCCTGCTAAGCAAATCGATAATGCTTCGAGGATTTGCTCTGAAGCTTTAACTCTCCATCTCTTTAAGTCTAAATTATGGAAATTTTGAGCTCGGATCACTTTTCCGTAATTTATATACAGGTGTCCCAAATTCGATGTTCACCATTGGTATCTTGGAAACGGTAAGAGCAGACTCGTACAGACTCGGTTGAATGAAACAATATGGGGGTGTTTATCTTCTACTCAGACCTTTTGTTTTTCCAAAAAATAGCATCGCCTACTAGATATCCTGAAAAAACTGAAAATCGTCATTTTCTTCAAATGTGAATATTTTCCATATTATTTATTGTATGAAAAAAATCCAGGGAAAAAGTTGTAGATATCAAAACATTCTGAAGGATAGATTATAAAAATATTTTTTACTTTGCACCAGTTTCGAGATGTGATCCAAAGTTGTATTTTTTCAAATGGAAACCATAGATTTTGACATTATTAAATTACCTCATTTTTTCCCTTTCCAACAATATAGGGTTCGAGGTGCATATTTAGGAGATATGAAGAAAAACCATATTCCACACAGATTTTAACCCACATCACACTATCCATGAATAAGAACTATGTTTTGTTTTCAAAACAAAAGATATCATCTGGTATTTATTATCTATTATGCAGATATAAAGAAAAAAGATGTTCTGAAAAAACAGTTCTGCTCAAATTTAGTGACAATGAACATGGAAGCAATAAACATGGTAGCAGTAAACATGATAACAATAAACATAGTAACAATAAACATGGTAACAATAAACATTGTAAAAATAAACACGATAACAATATACCATATTTTCCTACAAAAGGTGTTCAATATGACGGCCGTTTACTTCTAAACATTTGGTAACACGCTTTTCGACACTTTTTCTACAATTCATTAATTGACTAACACTAACGGAGTTAAAAACCTGTAAGACACTTTGTTGCAAGTCATTAATACTGTTACAAATCATTCAGTATACCACATTTTTTATATGGCCCCACAGGAAAAAGTCTAGTGGGGACAAATCCGGAGATCTCGCTGGCCATCGTATCGGACCGTTCATTGCAATCCACCGATTTCCATATCTTGTTACTAAATATTCAGTAACAATTCTTGAATTATGTACCGGGGCGCCGTCGTGCTGAAAGAAAATAGTTTTCTCCTCTTGGTATATCCAACTATCCCATCCTCAATTTCCTATTGCAGCAATTGGAGATATCTGTTTGAGTTAAGTGTTTCGTTAATAATAAACGGACCTATTGAACGGTTTCCCAAAATGCCGCCCACACGTTAAATCCAAATCGTTTCTGAAAACGTGACTGTCGAACTATTTTCGGATTTTCATTATTCCAATAATGGTAATTATTCCGATTGTAAATGCCGTTGCTTGTAAAGCGGCTTTCATCACTTCAAAGAATTTTATTAGAAAAAGTCAACTTATTTGCAATTTGATCGAGATACCATCTACAAAATGTAACTCGCCTTTCATAATCCGTTTCCTTCATTTCTTGGCATATCATTGGTTTGTCTAGGTGAAATTAATTTTTCTTTAAAATGCGATGCACGGTGCTCCTTGCCATACCGCGCTCAGTGGAGATTTTTTGCCTAGCACATCTATTTGGGCATCTTCATTTTCTTTTTGGTATGTTGCAGAACGGACTGCAGTAAAGTTCTATGAGGCTGCTTTCTGTCGAGGTATTAATTTACTGCCGCAGTTGAATTTCGATTGCACCTTATGTAGATAACAAACATCCGTTTTTGCATAGTTTGAAAACGCCATTATCAATGTAGAATATGAATTATTGACGGCAACTACAACTTATGACACGAAAGTGGTTTAACAATATTATTTACAGATGTGTAGTCTTTTGATTTAACCATGGATAGTGTGATGTGGGTTAAAATCTGTGTGGGATATGATTTTTCTTCATTTCTCCTAAACTATGAAAGATGAATACCTCGAACTTGATATCGTTGGAAAGGGAAAAAATCAAGTAATTTAATAATACAAACATTAACTATGGTTTCCATTTAAAAAATTTTTGGGTCATATATCGAAACTGGTGCAAGGTAAAAATATTTTTATAATCTATCCTACAGAATGTTTTGATATTTACAACCTTTTCCCTCGAAATTTTTTGATACGATAAATAGTATAGAAAATATTCACATTTGAAGAAACTGACAATTTTCACTTTAGGATATCTTGTAGGCGATGCGTTTTTTTTTGGAAAAATAAAAGAATGTCTGAACAGCTTAGATAAACACCCCCATGTTATTCCATCTAACCGCGTCTGTAGCCCTTACCGTTTCCAAGGTACCAATGGTGAGCATCGAATTTGGGACACCTGTATAATGCTTTTCCTAGTACTGACAGGGTCATTACCATTTGTTGTAAGGGTATCTTGCAAATTGCGAGTTCCAATAAAATCTTCCATTTCTTGCGTGATGCACAAAAAAATTGAAAAAGAAATCTAAAATCATTTTTTGATAGATTACTCGATCTGGGGGCGCCGTTGTTAAAATTCGAAATTCTTAAGAAGAACGCTCCACCGTACTGCAGATACTTTTAGGAAAACATGTTTGTAGATTGTAGTTTGTATTTTAAAACAGTTCACTACATTAAAAACATCTTTGTTATTATGTACCGATGGGGTTGATTTTCTTTCAATTTCTTTTTTGGATTTTGATGCACGTTCACATTTTTTCTGTTACTATGTTGATTACAGAGCGACGTCAGCAATATTTGCGTCCGTAACTCCTTCTGGTTGTGATATATTAGGTACATGATTGCACCTAACACTCTTTCTTGTGGTACCCGAACCCTGAAATTTTCTTTTGAATATTCGCTCTTTTGTTTTATTCTTAAGTATTAATCAGATAATATGATTATAATTGTTGGCGGTTTTATATTGGTATTCTTGGTATTCAAATAGTTGTTTTAATTTCGTCTATTATCTCCTTGCACTTTTCGAAATTTTTTCCCTCTTTCTGTAGCTGAAACGTTTTTGGTAGATGTTCAAAGAAAATTCTTTTTCTGTATTGCCCTTACGTCCCTTAAGTCCTTATATTACTTTATTGGTGGTACATGTGCGGTGTGGCTTTTAACTCTTCGTAATTTTCCGCAATGAATAGTCCATCATGTGTTGCAATTCTTCCATTTAAGTTTTACCCGGAATAGTAGTTTATGACAAATGTACTGCAAAAACCTTTATAAACTGCCAATGCACTTGTGTTAACGTCACCAGCATATATTTTAATATAAAGTGAGACGGAGCAAGTGCACCAAAGTTATTATAGTGAACTGTAAATTCATCCATTAACACAAATAAAATAAATTGGAACTTATACTGAAGTAGCAAAGTATGGCAAATAATTAACAAGCCTATATCGAAAGGAGATTTTTATTTCACTTAATCTCCTTCTCCCGCCATAATTGTCTTACTTTTAATGTCCGATAGTAACTCATCCATATCTATATGCGCGTTGTCGACACGGCCACCGGAGGGCGGCACCGAAACGTTATCAAGATCTGGGAACGAAGCACATTGCAGTGTTTCATTCGACGTCGAGTTCCACTCGACGACATTTAAGGCTTAATTGTAAAGTTCACAAATAGGATTCATTAATCTTTCAATAATGCTGTTATTGCCGATCGGATTGCCGGGTACAAAGAACGTCTGGGAAATCGAGAACCGTGTCCTTCGCGATAGCTGCATTAATTGGAAATACGTATGTCTGTAATTACTGCGCAGGAAGTAGAATTAGGCTTGCGGGTGTGGCAGCAAAGTTTCTTTGGCAATTTGTTCTCTAATGTATTGAATCGAAGTTGTGAAATTTTCTGCGTTGGAACGTCTAGAAGTAATTAGTTTGTTAATCAAACCGATTGTAAACTTAATACATCCGGGAATACCCATAGAAGGATGTGCTTTTTGTTTTGAAGTTTATGCGAGCGAAAGAAAAAACCTAATAAAATAATAAAAATCCAGAAGAATATGGAATACAGACAGAAATATTAAAAATTTACGAAAGAAAGAAGAAATAATGCCAATAGACTGGTCCGCAGGCAATTTGTTTTTCTATAAACTAACAAGTTAACTTATGGTACAAAAGTAGAATAAAATCGGAAGGATATACCGATAAAAACTGAACATACAAGATCTTTTGTAATAACTGCAATTGAACTGTATTGGAACGACACAGACAGCATAAAATCGTTTATGCAGAAACAATTTTGTTTACCACAAAATGTGTAAATAAGTCGCTTCGTTTGACGAGGGATTGTAGCCAAGACGATTGATAAGCCTTCATATATATTTATTTAAAAAGAAAATATTAACTTTCTCCAAATCTTATTTTGTAAATTTCCGAAGAATTACGTTTATGTAGAACTATCCATTCCTGTGACATAACAATCTTGAAGATACCCGATCTAACATTATAGCCTTCGCAAAATCACCGACCACAACTGACAATAAGCAATAATTGCGAAAGAAAAACATAAAACAAACGGACAGATATTACTTCTGTAACCGAGCAATAAAACGATGGCCATTCAGAGACATTACTTTCGATTAAAAATCTATAAATATCCCAATGAAACTTTACGTAGCATTTTTATTGTCCCACACGAAATATCTATCTACTAAGTATACAAATTATGAGCGAAGAGAAACGATCCCAATTGACCGCATTGAGTCCAATCATCCGTTTAAGGTGCATTACACGAATAATAAACCTTAATCGAGAGTTTGCATTAGACTTTTGTGATCAAACTAGAGCGTTACCATTGTGAATGGACGGTTTATTCCGGGAGACGAGCACTTTGTACCGGACGGTCTGGTCGCAGTGGCCTTTGTTAGAACGAACGTGACATTCGCGGTGCCCACTGACGATATGGCAGGGTTGGCTTTAGACAGTTTTCAAAATTGAGTTTTGGTTGAATTTTTAATATCCCCAATATTTGGAATACTCAGACTGAAGACGTGAACTGAAGATTCACTGATCGACCATTGAAGAAGTGGAATAAATATACATGCGGATGCAGGTATTTGGGAGATATGACAAAAGACTTCCCAAGGGATGTAAATAAGTTATTTTACTAAAATTTCTGGTTTTATGTAGTTATGTGAAAGCTCCCGTCTTTTTGTGTTAAAACTCTAACACCATTCAATCATTCCAATTCTAAAATCTTCTACAAAGCTATTTGGATGCATTGCTATCCACATAGAAAAATCTCAAAATACAAACTGTAACGTTTAGTTTATAGCTGCCCTTGAGCGTTCGCCATTACAACAGCATCTTCTACAATCTGACCTCTTTTATAAAAACTACCTTTTAGCTTATGTACTCACAAAGAGATTACCACTTCCGGAAGATTCTAAATTGCTATTAATTTATCTTCGAAAGTTGCAAACTTTTTTTGGTACCGTCATCTTCTTGTTTGACAAACTTCACAAACCTTAACGTCTAATTCAAAACTTGTTTCGTGAAGTGCCTTTAGTACAGATACTATCAGGAACTCCTCTGTAGCAATTTAAAAGGCAAAACTATAACAATCCAAATTTCCTTGGAGGATTTGTTTTACATCCATATTAACTTGGAGAACCAAAAGAGGAGTCAAAATTTGCTTGGAGGTCAAAGTTTTCGGAGCTGTTGGCTTAAAAGCACCCTATGCATTATATGCCTTTTAATAAATCGAAAATAGGTGTATGGGACATCTATTTAACAGTAATCACCAACCACACGAAAGCCAAGTAAGAAAGCTCCAAATCTAAACATTTTATTTAACTTTACCCTGAATTTGAATTTTAGCAAGATATAAAATTTAACCTTTGATTTGGATTATGAAACTACTTTTTATGCGTAAACCATATCTCATATTTTTAATGGATAATGGGCAGACTTGAATGGATAACTTGTTACCCAAATGTACTTACCAAACAACAAAAACAACCTCAATACAAAAAAATCATGCTTCATCCCCTGACCATGTCTACTCTTTTTACGGTTCTTATATTTTAAAAAATGTTATAAAAAGGTGTCTCACAACTAAACTAACAGAAAGGAGAACAAAAAGTAATTGTCAAGTTAAGTCAAATAAAGTTAAATTTGTGTTTAAGTAAAAACTTTAACACAAAAAGCTTATACTAAGAACTAAATAAAGAAAATATTAGCTTAATGTAATATTTTTTAGCTTTCCCCCTAAAAAAAATTACATTAAATAACGTAAAAGTAAAAGTTAAGCAACCAAAAAAAAATGAATGCAACAAAAATCACAAAGTTGAAATACTGTTTCAAAACAGTCATAATTGATGGATACCAATTCCAGTTACCAGTTCACATAAATGGTACAATACCACAGATTAACGGTGCAATTTCAAAACCATATAACTGATAAAAGATGATAAAGAATCAATCGTAAAAATCGTAAAATCGTAAAAAATCAGTTACCACCAAAATCAGTGGACCAGTTGTCTGTACTGCGTATAATAATAAAAAAATACATATACATATAGAGACAATTAAAAAATACATGATCTTTAATAAAGAATTAATAAATTTTCTCTTAATTAAACTAAATGACTTGAAAGAACACTTTAAAAAAAATAAAGAAAGAAAATAGATGCCAAAAAATGATTATCTTTGTTTTAATTGGAGGCTAACTGGAAATTGATGATGTAATTTCATGACGTGACGTGCAAGACGGAAATATGTTGTCCTAAGTAAAAGAAAATAGACCATCCACATGTTGAAAAATTATTAAAATGAAGAATTATAAAAACACAAGCAAACTTTATTTAACAGGATTTTTTTAAGGAAGGAAAGGGAACATATAAGAAAATTTATAAATAAAAATTGGGAAAAATTTGCAAGCACGCCATCTGTTAAGTGAAAGCCAAACTACAAAGAAGAATCAAACAATTAGCAAAAATTTTAAGAAGCCTCCACCAGGCACTATAACAAATCAAAGTAGCAAATATATAAATAAAACTGGTACCGACCAACTGCATGCGTTACATAAGTAACCAAAAGCAAAATTGACAATCTGTGGGATGTGTTGTTTAAAGATGCACTTTTGCAAAAATATAAAAACGGTTTAATTGAATTTATAAAAACAACAAACTTTACAATTAATGTATACTTATTAAATATAACGAATAGAAAAATTTAATGTTTATTTTAATGATATTATTCCTACTGACCCAGGAAAAATAACTAACCCCCATTAGATTCTAACTATTAATCTATAACTATGTTACTATTCTGTAACTATTCTTCCTCATATTAAAGTTTAAATCATTTGTGGCGGTATTGTTCAACTCTTGAATTATAATTACAGTATCCGCCTTTATTTTATAAAGTTTCGCTAATATTAGGGTGTCGTCTGGTGTTGGTTCAGTTTCTATAGTTTCCTCTGCCATTTTTCGCTAGTGCTCGGTTTGCCTTCTTTCATTAAAAGAACTTAATCACTCTAACTTTCTAAAAATGAGACTCTCACTCCCAAACATTCCTGTCCACCAGGATGCTTGAATATCACGATTTATTGTTTTAGATATAATATACTCTAAAAGGTAGGCCTTCTCTAATTTTACTCCTTTGGTTCTGGAATCCTACAACTTTGAACTAACTTATTTTGTGTATGACACTGTTAAACTTAAACGATGCACTTTTTAGTAATATTTTTTTACTTCACTTTTAAGTTCTCCACTTTTAACTTCACAAGTTAGCAAAATGAAAATTTAATGTACAAAATAAACAAAATACCGAAGTCGTTCAAAGTTGTAGAATTCAAGCTGTCTCTGAACGTTGTGAGTATCATTAAGTCTGAATTAGTGGCCAATTATTAGTTATTAATAAATTAACACAATTGAGGATAGCTCTGATTATCTATCCGATTTTAGCTCTGGATAGATAAGTTATTATTAATAAGTGGTACAGTTCCGTAGTGTAGATTTTTAGATAAAGTGATTTATTTCCTTGTATTTTATCAATAACGAACAAAGAAGTTTGGACGAATCCTTATGCTAAAGTAATTCTTTGGATAAACTGCAACTTGTGGTTCCATTTCTGGACACCCAGGCAAAGAGACAAGAAAATCAGTCCATTATTTTAAATTGGCATTAAGATTAATCAGATAAATTTTCATTCCAACTAAAATCTGAAACCAATAAAACTTTAGTATTTAAGACATTAAAATAGTTGTGGACACAAATCAGACTTTGAAAAAATCGAGTAGGAAAACTAGTACAGAAAGAGTTTTTTTTTCTTCTGGACATGGTCTAGATCAATTATTATAATAATCAAATTGATAGAATTGACCTATACATTTTCGTACTGATATGCAGGGGTTGAGTATAGCATTATACTAATGTGTGATATAAACAATAATCATTCTTCTCACTTGCTTTCTGATCTGTTCGTTAATAACTTTTGTATTTCGTAATTTTTGGAAACTAACTCATTTAGCTGACGTATAGCAGTTACTGTTGTCATATTAGAATGTATTACTCTTTTTCAGGTGTATTGACGTAAATTTTCAGTAGTTTAACGTTCGGTTATTAATTTAAAAACATTCTTTAGTGACCTTGCTATTTTTTTTATTATTTGTGTATCACTTTGAAAATGTCTTTTGATAAAATTTGGTCTAATCTTTATTTAAGTTTTTCTGCAACAGTCTGTATAGACTGGACAGTCTGTATAGAAGACGACGTTATGTTTATCAATTTTAAAACGGTACTGTTTCTATAAAGCACGATCACTAGAAAAAGACCATTAGAAGTTTAATATTAGAAGAAAAGCTTTACTTTCTGGCATTTTGAAATTTTACAGAGCTTATATTCATGAAGGGGGAAAAATTTTATTACTCTCAAATATGAGGCAAATTATAAAGTGTACCTAAAGAGGTAATAGAACTTTTGAGATATTCAAAGTAGTGGTCAACCAAATAGGTCAGGTCACGAGACTCCACCTACGTGGTCAGTGTAATCTCATGACTACTTTTTCAAAAAAATATATGGAGATATTTTAGTAGTCTCCCATAGGTAGTTTTTTTTAAATTTCTAGAACATGATTTTTTAAAGCCCCTTTCGCGAATTAGTAGTTAAATTGTCCTTTTTTTCGAATGGCAGACGTGGGATTCCCCATTTTAGCACACTGTCGACAGTTGGAGCTGAAGCCGCCCCTGTTAGCTGATGATGCTGTACGTCGGCGACCGTATGGTCGTGTTAAGTAACTTTCCGATGGCGGCACATGTACAGGTCGCTTGCGGATACGGCTAGACTAATTAATAATACATCAATCATACAGACGAATAATGCTTTTATTATCAATTAGACATGCAGCAACGTCAGTGCGTGCCCGGTGATGATCGGATAATTAAGTATCGCGGCCGTATTCGATTATTCGAAAGTTTATCAAATTAACTCCTTCGCTCAAAAGCACCTCTTTGTACTCTAACCGGAGAATTGTTCCTAATGATGGCTTTTATGAGACTTGCATAATATACCTTTGTGTTAGTATTTGTTACTCCTACAACTCGTAATCTCCATCAGGTGAAAAAACAAGGTTTGCTTTAACAATGAAATAGAATAATGATTGAATGATGACTAATTCGTAGTAAGTAGATAATTAGAACTAAAGTAGCAGCTGCGAGATCTGATTTTGGTCTTAAGCAGAGTTTAGCAACGTATTAGTAAGTAATCAAAGAAACTTGGAATGTGCTTTGGTCAACCGCCAATTCTCTGCTGATCAAATTCACCAGAAAAGAGCAAATACCTTTAAGTCCTATGCTATTTTTTACATCATATCAAATTTCTTCAAATTGTAATCTACATAATTTTCAAATGGGTTCTTACATTATACTTACTTAAGTTCTTACTTTGCTTATCCAAAAGTAGACAACATTTCGAAGCAGAAATTGGATGTATTTCGATTATTTTATCCTTTCCAATTAGTTATAATTTTCAGTACGATAATGAATTGCAGTTTTAATAATATGAGCGGAGCTTTTTTTTAATTTCACAAAAAAATTCATATGGGCAAAATGAGAACTGACAGCACAATTGTCTATCGAATATTATTATTTTGTACAAAATTATATTAAATAAAGATGATGACCATAAATATGTTTATTGCAATACACTTGTTTCTGGTCCCTTCAACTATTTGGGGGAAAATATCATTGATTGGTGCGGCATTAGAATTTAAATTAGTAATTAACGATCTTTAACGATCTATACAAACGTATCGGTTTATAACACCGCCATCGTTGACCGTGAGAATGTTGAATGTTCTAGAATTGATTAAATGGGTAAATGACGTAAAAATCTTAATATGCTGTACTGTGTCATTATGGAATAAAGACATCATTTCTTGCAAAGTGTAACGGATAATAAACGCTATTACCGGTAATGAAAATTTTATAATTACGGTATAATCACAGTTACGTGATTAACTGTATTACTTGTAATTAAGATTATGTGGTAATTGATATTAAGATGGTTGTGCAATTTGATTTTATTATGTAATTGATTACCAAAATTAGAGTTACCCAAGTACTAAAACAGGTGATTACGTGTTTATAACGTATAAATGTCGGTATGTAGTCACTATTAATTATTCAACACCGCCCTATCAATATCATCTCCGAAGGTAATTGCTACTAAATCATTATTATTTAATTTCATTTTTTTTAAATTAAGAGATTAATTCCGTTGTCCTTTTATATCGTAAAATATTATTATTATATTATTGCTAGAATTTCTCATACGCCCTTTCTATCATTGAAAACGGGGCATCGTGGTTAATCCATCAGCTTCTTGTTTGTAAAAAGCAAAAATGTTTTGTTGTTACCCCGAGCGAGCTCGGTCTTCCAGGTACTTTAATCCTTAAGAGAAATCTGCGGGACGTACACCTAAAAATCAAACGTTTCTTGGGTGGAAGTGAGGGAACTGTTGAAGTCGGTGTTTTTTGCCGGCCTTGAAGAATTGTGCAAGTTGAGGATTGTGGATATAAAACACAACGATTCTTCTATAAAAACACTAAATCCATGTACAAATACTCTTTTAGGCAAAGGTAAAGAAATTGATTGATTACCACAGTACGTGGGGTTGGTTTTGAATAAACAGGGTGACTATAAAATGCGTGTGGTATGGATATGATGTACTATTTATCCTATGATTTTGCACTAAGTTATTTAGAATACAATTTACATTCTTGGAAATAATTAATTTGAAGAAGTTTTACAAGAAAATTTTGTGTTC
>JAWQRJ010001287.1:0-16353 GCA_033557515.1 Diorygopyx duplodentatus
AGTTCAAAAATTCTCCTTAATAAATTATATAATTGCCTTAATAAATTACAAATAGATAAGCAAAATAGTAACAATTTTTACATCTTTTGTTCCTTAATGTTTAAAAAATAAGCTTATAAATACACCTCGCACCGATCATCACCCTAGATGTTGCGGTATGTATACAAGTTTATACGCCCGGTAGCTATGCAACCAGGCGTATAAACTTATTATTACCTACTTTTATTGCATTACATTCATTATTCACTCATTAAAATTTTAAGAACAATTCGTAAATTGATCGATTTTTAGCAAGGTTTCTTCAATTTTTAAACAATACTCACATATCACATGTCTTTAAAAATTTATAAGAAGAAAAGCATCCTCAATATTTAAACTAGGTGAGAGAAAGTCGTGTGATGATTACACCAGTTGATTTGATTTATAATTGCTTCTTCCCGAAATTTTCCCATAGTACTGCACTGACGCAGTACTGTAATGGGTGAGTAGGCCATAAGGTCAGTTTTTAAAATAACTAAAATTGTATGTTCGGAGTGATACCGGCGTTACGATGTCCATAAAACCCAGCCATAAAATTTATCCATTGTTTCTCCATAAGAGATTTTTTCGCGATAAGTTTCTTAAAATTAAAGATATGTTAAATCCACTCGCACCAAGAAAAAGTCCATTTCCCAGTAATTACTCCAGAAAAAATTGCGAAGTCAACAGTGTACCAGAATTTCTTCGAAATTGGCTATATTTGGATTGTTATAAAACAAAAACTAAGTAAAATATTTCGAAACGGCTCGAAGCTCAATGCTAGTACTATATAAAACAGAGTTTTCGTCGTCGAATTTTCACGCCATTAGATAGCAATTAAGCACAATTGTAACACAATTTTACAACAATTGTAACACACTCTGTATTTTTCCTAGTTTATTCTGCAAATTGGGCGAGGTAAAAGGCCAATTTCATCATTCTAACAATTACGTCGCACACAAAATTATCTGCTCATGCTAAATATGTAACCAGCAATGGTATTTAAGTTCCAGGTAACGTTTTTTTTTTGCAAAATATCGACAGCGCGTCGGCGAGTCGCTTGTCTCTTTCAAGTGACATATGACATTTCTTCATCTAAGAAACTGATTTCTTCACGATGGATGTGTTGAGGCAAAGAGAAACAAACCTTCAACGGTGACGAGTGAAGAAAATTCTACATTAAGTGGCATGAGTGTGGGTTTTGTAATAAATATTTTACATAAATTCAAATTTCATCCCTGTCTCATATGTCCATACATCAAAACTTTCGCGGAAATGACCACTTAAATCGTGTTAACTTTTGTAATTGAATCTTTCGACAAAGTAGAGTTAAATCCCTTGTTTTTGTTCAATTTGATGTTTTCGGACGAAACTACATTTATGAACATAAGTCAATTTAATAAACATAATATGCACTGTTTGTCTGAAGTGAATTATTTCAGATTATTGGTAATTGCTACCTATCGCGTAAAAATTCGACGATGAATACATTAAAACGATACCTAGAACTTAAATACCATTGCTTATTGCAGATTTAGAAAGACTAGATAATTTTCTGTGCGAGGTAATTGTGAAAATGCTGTAACTGCCATTTTCAACCAACCCAATGTGCAGAATAAATTAGGAGGAAGACAAGTTGTGCATTGTATTATACTAAGCTTAATTGCTATCTGATGGCATGAAAATGCGACCCACGAATACTCTGTTTTATAGCACTAGCATTGGGCTTTCAGGTAGTGAAAACCGTATCGAAATATTTTACTCAGTTTTTGTTCTATAACAATCCATATTTTCTTCCAATTTCGAAGAATTTCTGGTGCACAAAACCCACTTTTGGATGCCGAAAGGAACAAGCTTTCTCGCGGTGCAAGCAGATTTAACATATCTTTGATTTTAAGAAAGTTATCGCGAAAACACTCTTATGGAGAAACAACGTATAAATTTTATGGCTGTAGATTTTATTGCTGGAAAGAGAAGAAGATACTTTCTATAGAAAGAGAGAACCGACAATCCGGCGCGCCGTCGATATTTTGCAAAAAAACGTCACCTGGAACTTAAATACCATTGCTTGTTACAGATTAAGGAAGAATAGATAATTTTCTGTGCGACGTGATTGTTAAAATGTTGAAATTTCCCTTTTCCCCCACCTAATTTTCAAAAGAAACTAGGAAAAAGACATGGCGTGTAGTGTGTTATAATTAGATTAATTGTCATCTGATGGCATGAAAATTCGACTGACGAAAACTCTGTTTAGTAATAGCATTGGACTTTCACGTAGTGGAAGTGGTTTCGAAATGTTTTTGTTTTATAACAGTCCAAATATAGTCAATATCGAAGAAATTCTGGTACACCGTTGGCTTCATAATTTTTCTCTTAAGTAATTACTGGGAAATCGACCGACTAAACTCTCTTTTAGATGCGGAAAAGAACACGCTTTCTCGTCGTGCAAACAGATTTTACACATCTTTTATTTTAAGAAAGTTATCGCGAAAAAAAACCATTATGGAGAAACAGTGTGTAAATCTTATGGCTGGGTGTTTTATGGATATCGTAACGCCGGTCGACTAAATTGCAATGCAATTTTATTCTAAACGTGTGAGTTGGAATAATAGTTCAACCCAATATTCTTGTTGGCCCCTTTACTTATTCCCCGACGTTGCCCTAGCGCTGGTAAATATTTTATATTTCTTAATGAAGAATTGCTAACAATGCTTGGAGATGCTTGCAATTCTTCAATTCAATTATGGTAACAGCTAACAGGTAACAACTTTTACGTCGTCGATGAAGTTGATAGCAACTTGGCTCTTTCTGACTTTGGCAGTATTTCAATCGCCCTATTAGATTATGTTTGTAAAAAAGAGTAATCACTCCGGGCATATTTTATGTTCTGTTCTTTCAGATCGTTTAAGAGTACTATGTTTATTCATTAAACCATATTTTTGAAAGTACGCTTCGCCCTTAAATAACAATCTTGGTCTATAGCAAAGGACAGGTTTTCATCACATTTAGTTACAAGTGGATAAGAACTTTTGCAGAAATTGCAAATTGGGGGGAGGGTGATATTTTAAGTTATATCTAGTTTTGTATATGCGTAATTTGACAAAAATTTAACCTGAGGACGTATAATAATTTTACAAACACTACTATTGTAGAAATAATTGTAATGGATGATGATCACCCTGATTAATCATGATATAGAATCCCAAAAGCTTCAACTATATGAAATCTACTACACGGAAATGTAGTTACCAACATTTAGTGTTGATAACTACAATTTCCATTAGTAGTAATGTAAAATGACACAAATAATAATTTGTTGTAACTTCGAACCTATTACTTTATATATCGGTGAATTTAATTCACAATATTTCTTTAATAAAGTCATGAAAATGATCGATTGGTGGATTATTTTGTTGGTATGTATTGCTAGAAAGCTTTCTTTGCAACAAAGGGTAAAAAGAAAACTAATAAAAAACAAGCAGCTAACATTTTTCCAAGGACGCTAATCAAAACTCCACCGTATATAAAGCAAATAACAAGATAATTCTACTTTTCATCCCGTTTTAATAAAATGTGTAATTTTATTATAGCACGGTAACACGAAGCGATGAAGGACAGGACAGAAAAGTGCATCGTGTGACAGCGTTTTATTATGTGCGATTTAATACTAGGGGCCCTTTGTGATGCTTTTGCACATTTATTAAAATACAAGTTGCTTGTTGGAACTTGTTTTTCCGCCGCTACGCTGCAGTAAAATAAAAATGTCTTGTCATATATTCGTAGTTTAGAAACGTTTCTACCCTGATTTGTGTACAAAGCTGAAATATTAAACTCAGTAGTCTCAGTCCTTTTGTTACGTATAAAGCAATTTGGGAGAAAATATTTTCCACTCTGAAAACAATATTTTTACGAAGGAAATATACGTTTTTAAGCAACATAATTAAAAGTAGCCCGCACTCCTAAAACACTACAGCATGCAATACAATTGTAATGCTTTTGTATGTAAAAATATAGTTTACGATGTAAACTATGCACGCAACGAAATTTTTATGGTAATATAAAGGGTGTGAAGAAGTAAAATATTATATTAATTAGAATTATCCCGTCACGTAAATTGCGATTTAAAAAAAATTAATTTCGTTATTATTATGCATTTAATACTGCATAATGATCATATCTTGATGGAAAGTTGAAGATTATCGGCCAGAATAAGAATAAAAATTAACAAATATATAAAACACACTTTGAGAAGACAATAATGATATATTATGGAGGAATTAATACTAGGGTCGATCAAAAAGTAAGGTTACAAAATCTGCAGTGAAACATAGGGATTTTGTAACCTTATTTATTGATCCTCCCTCGTAGTATTTAGAGGTAATTCATTTGATTGAATTTACTATTTGAATTGTTTCAAATCGTCCCATATATATTTTTTAAATATTCATACATAAGGTTCATCTACCGATATAGTAAATATTGGAGAATCTGTTTTTATGTGAACGAAATTTATTTAATTTCAAGATTTTTTGTGCAGATTCGTGTAATATTTTAGTCGAAAATAACAAATAGGATATGTTGAATTAATTGTAAAATAGCAAACAAATAACTTATTTGCTTTATTAATACTACTACAAAGCATGGTGTAAGTAATTAAAATTTAACTTTTTTTTCCCTTTTTTAAACAATAATAAATTTAATTAGTCTATGAAAATCCAAAAAAATTGAGTCAGCTGTGAAAACATATATCATCAAAACGTCTATATAAAGGGTGGAACATGGAATAAAATGTTACGACTGTGGAAATGAAACATACTCTTAAAATGTTAGGTACACTAACAAGGTTTTGTTGAATTATGTTCTTGAATACGTTTCCTAAGTTTACGTCCGGTTTGACTTATGGATAATGCGTTACGGTTGTTACAATTCATTGTGTATATACCGTTTTTTTCAAGGGCGGGAATTTTAGTTTTATAAGTGGAAAGTATGTTATTTGTTTTGTAGTCCGGGATTATGTTGTACTTCTTAAATTGTTTTTAGCTTTTAGATTAGTGTCAATAAAAGGTAGTGGTGTGTAGATGGTTATTTTGTTACACTTTGAAAGATCATATTCAGATGACCAACAGAGTTGTGGGGTTATTAAAATGATCCCTAAATATATTTGCTACGAGGTTAAGGGTTATAGAATCTTGTAAGGACATTTTTTCAATATGGGTTATAAAATGGTTTGTATTTTTCATTAAGTAGTTAATGGCTGGTTAAGTAATTAATGGCCTGGAAGATGTTGAAGAAAAATTCTCGAGTCAGAGGAGAAATACTGGACGTATAGTAGGTTGTTACAGTGCCAATGGGAATTTCTTCTTTATGCGATTTAGGCGTAGAATATATGTTCGGGATGAAAAGGTTCATATGAACTAGTTTGTTAAAGAAATGTTCATTTCTATAGGTAATGGTATCTTTACAGGTATTAATTAATTTTTTGTTTGGTGTACCATGTTATTAAGGGGATTTTTATTTCCCTATACACAAAAGTCTCCTCGATAACATGGTACAGAAGACAAAACAAAAATAATACCTGCAAAGGTACTATTCCCTATAGAAACGAATATTCCTTTAATTTAACTTCCTATGCCCCTTTCCATTCAGAATTTATATTCTATGCCCAAATATCTTCTTTTCGCATCCCCAGGATACAGAAAGAAGAAATCTGTGTAACAGCTATATTTATTTCTTTTTAAAATTCTAAGGGTTTTTGTGGGATTTGCAACTACACATGCTATGCCATTACTATGGTTCGTACATTTTAGAAGACCCAAAATGTATCACATTTTATTATTTCTAGTCTTTGGAAAATTGACACATTTGGTTGCTGCTTCTTTCCGTTTATGACTTTCAATATAACATTCCATTATACTTCTCAAAATCCAGCTACATTTCAATTTTAAAAGTTCTCAAACTAACACTTTGGGCATTAGTTTGTCAATGATTATTGCGAAGTGACACTTTTATGATCTCGGCCTACTTATTTAAAATCTAAGCTAATGTGAATCTAACAGAAGTTTTAATTATGTAACTTAAATTTAACACTTTTATAACAAATATAGATTGACAATAATAGAAGAATGGCTATAAAAGATACAGGGTGATAGCTCTGTTATTTAAATATAAAATGAAAAACGTACTACGTCAATGGATTCTTCCTTTTGTTTTTCGATATCTCTTATAGTTAGTGAGATAAGACCAATTTTCAAAATGAACAATATCTGAAAATCATTCTGTAGCTCCGATAGCGATCGCGGTAGCCTTGATCTGTTTTAACAATTATTAGATTTTTCTTACGGTTTTCGAGATATCCTATGTGTTATATGTTTTCAAAATTGACCAAACTTTTTTGGATTTTCATAAATACACTGTAAATTGAACGTTTTTAATAATAAATTATTAAAAACGCTCAATTTTAATTATTTACATAATATTTTGTAGATTCAAGCTGAAGGTGGTTCAAGGACCGAAACCAGTCCCTTAGTATATTAACAAAGACTAAAGCAAATAAACAAACTTAAAAGTCAAAAAGTTATTTGTTTGTTATTACTATATTTGCATGAATAATTATTCTAGTATAATTGCAAAATGGCTCAAAACTTCAAATTATTCTGTTTCGAACTGTGAATTCTTTTGTGAAAAATAGCTGATCTTGATGCATGCACATTATCCCTCCTGTTAATTTGTTTTCCTCCTTTATGAAAGCTTAGGGCCATTCCCTACCAACATAATTAGCGAAACGTCTCTGTAAAGCACAGTTCACAAAGGGCGTAATGGTCGCTACTTACAATATGCGGCTACAGTATTCCTGCAGAAATACATTCACATACAACTCCGAAAATTAGTTAGTTACAACGAATGTAGTGTATATACTGTTATAACCTAATTAGTAAATTGAGTGCTTTTATTGTTATTTTCATATCTTATGATGATTTAAACCTGACCCCCTTTGGCTTGTTTAAATTTTTGTTCTACATTTTATTTCAAACTTTCACGACCACAAGCACACCATATCCTTCAGACACCGCCCCTACGGGCACACTGAATTAAAATAAAATAAAACTATCATACCACAGTGACAGTTAACGGGTTTAAAATGATCCCCTCGATACCACGGCGATAAATAGACAAGAATGTAAGGGAAATCTTTTATTTAATCCTACAAATATTGTCCACACGTATATTCCAAACGCTACAACTCAGAATAGGCCTAGCTTTTCAACTGGATACTTTAGGCTAAAAAAGTCCAAACATAACCTTCGAAGGAGCAACACGTGTTTCTCCGATCCTGAATTTTGAATTTAAAAATAAATCAAAATTAAAATTTTGGGCTCCCAAATAACACATTTTGGCCGCCCAGTAACCTCTTCCAACCTCAATTTTCTGTCCAGTTCCTGTTTTAAAGTGTCCGAAGAAAGAAGGCCATATTTTTACACCGATTAAGATAAGTCACACATTTTCATTGTTTATTTTAATTGCAATTAAATCTTTTCCTTCTTCATGTTTGGGCTAAAAAAATTCAAATATGAAAAATTTATAAGCATTGCTGCTGATTTATTTCTTTGCTTTCCGTTTACATAAAACTGTGGATTGAAATCCGTATTTCCTTCCTTCTTATTAAAAAAAAAATTCCGAGTAATTATGGTTCTTAACTACTAAAAATTACACATTTAGTAATTTTCTATGCTAAACAGTTTGCTATCCGTTCTTGTGCTAAAGTAATTTATCACATAAAAACATTCCCTAAAGAGGAAACGCAATTTTCTGATGACTGAACGAGCATATTTTACATGAAAATCATTTAAACTGTCTTTGTAATAATAATAATAGGCACCTTTTGAAATTAATTTTTCAAAATTCAATTTTAAATGCTAAACATTTCTTGTGTGGAACAAAGCCCTTGTTTTTCAACTAAATTGTCTACACCCTCTATATATAGGTATATAGGGTGTTCAGAAAATGCATCAGGAAACTTCGGAAGGCGATTGGACATATTAAAATAATGGTAGAAGTTCCTTAAATAAAAAATTTAAATCTTAATACTAACAAAGTTACAACCACCCAAAGTTATTTTATTTATTTCTTCTTTTCAACATACTTTACTTAGTTCTTTATTATTGTATCATCAGAGGGCACTTTACCTACAACGTAAAATTTATTTATTCCAAAATTCTTTTGTCTCGATCGATGTCCCAAAATTGAGGCCATTTTGAAGACAATCAAAAACATAAAAAACAGTGTACTCTTAACTCGAACTGATAAATGCAACCGTTTAGCTGAAACTTGCCTTCGAAGTTTTAATAAAGAAATGAAACTCAATAAGATACTTAATAAATTAGGATAAGCGATTTATGAAATAAGTACTGTAAGTCTTTTTTATTTCGATTGGTGCACAGAATTGAAATGAAAAAAATGAAAAACAAAAAAAAAGGTCTATTTGAATTTCCAAATTTTTAGGTGATAATTTACTTTTAAAAATTTAACAAACCAAATTTTCAAAAGAATCAAAATGTAACAACTTTAATAACGCCACCACTACGCAGGAGGTGGGCGGGCCTCCTGCATAGTAGAGAGGTACAACGTCCACGACGGCTATCTTAATAAACAGGAAATATTTAATAAAAAAAAGGTAATAGAAGAAAAATAAATTATAGTAAATGTTCGAAATGACCTCAAATCAAAATGTACATTTCAAACTCCACAAATCTGATCAGGCCAAGCTCTTCAACTGGACACTTTGGGCTGAAAAAGTTCAAATAAAGTCTTCGAACGAGCAATATCTGTTTCTCCGCTCCTAAAAACAGCCGACGTCCTCCGTTTTAAAGAGCCCGAAGAAATAATATCATACTTTTACACCGCTTAAGATAAGTTCACTCATTTTTTGCTTTTTTAATTAAAATTAAATTCTTCATTGCCCCACTAGTCCTAAATTAACTCTTGTTCATTTTTGGACTAGCTGTACATATACATAAATATCAATAATTTGTGAGTTTTCAACCATACAATACTTATTGCTATCACATTTAAAGGAGTGTTACATCTGACGAACTATACATAAGAGTAATAAAAGGAACGAACGCACATTTCTAGCTATGACGCTCATTCAATAATTCAAAATATAATATTGCAGATTTCCCTTTAACTGAGGAGGAAAACGCGATGTCGACATATTTCCGACGTTAAACTTTAAGCTCGAGATCCACGCTGACATTTATTTAATTTACGAATCTTACTTGAAAGCCAGGCGGCACGTGCCGACATGCAAGCTGCAGAATCACCCGGCAGCACACAATTGCAGGCGTATATCACTCCGTATATTCCGCTTTTTACAAACGAGTACAGCCAAGATGTGAAATAAAGTTTTCATGTAATAACCGTACCTGTGAAGAAGTCTTAAATTTTCGGAATTCTTGCCATTATGTAGCGCGCAAAGCTCAAACCATAACTCTACATTATGATTATAAATTGAAAATAATTTAAACATTAAATGCAAGTATTTTTTTTGGAAATTAAATGAAGTTGAAATTAGCGGAACATTACTACAAACCTTTTAAATAATTAATGGACTAGGATAACTACAAGTAATTGAAACAATGCAAATGCTGAGTATTTAGGTTAGTATTGTTTATTTACAAATTTTAGGACAACCGCAAGCAAAATATTTATACATGGTGAGTTTTCGATGTTTAGTATAGCAGAGTATCGAAAACTATTGTAGCTAGAGCGATTTTTTTAAATGGAGAATAGTTGGATGTAACTTTTCATTTCTTCTGTTTCTTGAAAAATATAGCTTATCTTTGCGATACAAACTTGTTTATAACACATAATAACGTCACAAACAAATAACCACATCAATATACGTATCAGTTATAATTTGGAGTAAAGTTTACTATATCTTTATAGTTTATTATTGCGGAGTATAAGTACGTTTTATTATAAACCGTTGTAAGTGTCCTTTAAAATAGGAACTGTTAACACAGTCAATGTTATAAAAATGTTAATAAGAATCTTCCAAATATCTGATACCGTTGATTCAACGGTATCAGAAATTCAATTCAATTTCTTCTCGTATTACAGGTGTACGAGAAGAAATTGAATTGAATGAACGCCCTGAAAGATATTATTTTAAGAGAACAAGACGAAGGTAGATTGGCTTTCAAACAAGAAATTGGATTAGAATTTGAAGAACTAGCTGAACCTCATGAATCACAGTTTGTTGAATCAAAAATAGAATTTTTAGAGTTATTAAGCCCTTTAAGAGTTATTTTTGTATGAAAAAATGGCATACATGTCAGTAATGCCAGCCCTATCGCTCTTAAAATTCATTTGAGTAAAAATGTTTAAGATGAATGAATTTGAATGAAGAAGCTGAAAGAGTGAAAGTACCTCCGACAAATGTAATAGAAATTTATGCACAAATTTATGCATTTGTGGTCAGATCTTTTAGGAAAACAAATTTATGAAGGAACAATAAGTAGAGCAAGATGCAACTGTTGAAGATAATTCGCTTTGATAGTTGTAGATAAAAATAGTGGGAATGGAAGACTCAAACCCGACAAATTTGCTTCACTTAGAGAAGTATTTGAAGAAATAAATAATAAGATCAATTTTTGCCTTCACTGACCCGCGCACAAAAAAAATCCTGTTACGTTTGTTTCTTAAATTACGCGAGCTAAATCCACTAGATCAAGTGGATTTAACCAAACATTAAGATATTACACATTACAACACCTATTACAATGAGACAAAAGGTGCAGTAGAAATCGCTAGAACATATCCAGGAAAAAAATTATTCGAGATATCTGATCTGTTCGCTTCATTGAAACATGTAGAATCTCCATTGTTGTTAAAATTCTTCATTAAAATCTTGGTTAACGCCACACATATTGGTGCATTTGGTTATTGATTCTTCCATTAAACTTTTTTACTTACTTATGATATATAAATGGATATTTGTGAAGTATGATTCCTGTCTGTGACCTTAAGAATTCTAACACGTTCGATTTTTTCATGCACAGTTATTACCCGGATGAAACATGTTCGATTTTCTTTCTCCCACTAACTACTGGATGACAACTCTTAACTTTCTCCACGTCTCGCTTATTTGAAGAGTTTAAGCTTGTCGGAGAGGAGTTGTGTAATTTTATTAGCAGAGCAGTATCGAGACGGTGTAGCAACGTCAGAAAATGATGAAGATGATGTAACTTAGTTGATAATTTCATATTTTCAGATCGGTAAAAAACACTGTCAAGTTTATTGGAATGTATTTGAAACATACCTTTTTATCCTTGAATTCTATGGTACTATATAAAAATATCTAATAGCTAATTTAGAATTGTATAATTATAATTTTAAATGTAGTTAAAATTATAATCTTATAATTAAAAATGTATTAATTTAATACTAATTATCTCACCCTGCTACCTAGAAGCAAACGTTTAGATAGTAGTGAGTTAATGATAATTAACTCAAATTATCAGGTCGAAAATTGCTATAACTTACACCTCCCTTTCTATTAGGCATATTGAAAAGGAAATAATTTAAGAGCGTCAAAGGCGCTGAAACGAAGATTGAACGAGTCCTTCCCGTTATTAATTTTCTCATTTACTTTCAGTTACGGTTGCCTTATTTACATGGCTACGCAGATAGCGTCCGGAATGAAGTACTTGGAATCCATGAGGTTCGTTCACAAGGACCTTGCGACGAGGTAAGTTTGTAATTTGCGACTGCTTGATAATAATTGCTGCCACGTCTCTGTCGCAGCTAATAACTTTCGATTTCGACAACAAATGGCCGAAAACAGTAATGTTAAGTGTAACTTTAGCACCCTTATTGTTGGCAAAGGGTAATAAGCATGAGGATTATATTCAGTATTGACGGTGTATGCATATATTATTACATTCAGTATTTGAATTGTTTTATTTTTTTAACAAGAGTTGCTCTTGTAATTAACCCTGGAGTGCCATGCGATTTATCATGTCATATTTGCCAAAGCGGAGTTTGGCAATCCATCAGACTATCAGTGGCATTCTAGGATTAAAATAGTCCATAATAACGATTGTAAGAATAGTTTGATTATCGTTGTGAAATATAAAAAATGTTTTACATGTTCCCCAAAAATCAGTCATCACTTGACCATTGGTATGGGTGATTATTGGAGTTACGGAGTTTCTTAAATGAAAAGAAGTTCTTTCTACAACATTCAACCCAATTGTTGCTATTTTTTTCTTTTAATGCTTAAAAAAACGTTTATTTTTTATGAACACCATATTAAATTTAGAAAAATTTTAATTCTGATAATAGTAAGTTTTATTTTAATTACATTTTCTTCTCATCTCATGAAATCTGAATTTCTTATTTAAAGAATTAGATATCCGATGATAACTTATTGTAAAGAAAGGCCTTTCAATGTTTACTATTGTATATTATTTGGAATTTTCGATTCTATCAATCTGTTAAATTGAAACTCAAATTGTAGTTGTTTATCAGAAAGGGAAACAGGCAAAGTTTCTACCCCTATTAAATTGTGAACTATTGAAACATCAACCACGTAACATATGTAATGATGTATCACAAGATCTCTCTGTGTATAAAGCAATTTTAAATTCCAATGTTTTCATAGCCTACATAACGCACACACAATGGTTGAAAGGTTCAATAATATCTGAAAAATGTTTTAAAATATCCCCTTATTTTTAACAGACATAAGGGGAGGGTAACAAACAAGTAGCTTCGACGAATTTTCATTTGTATTTGAGTAGTTTTTTATTTGAACTTACGCAGTACGAAAAAAATTGCAAAAATGGTTTAGAAAATACGCACAAATCATCAATAACAATTTTTTTCTTAGTTGAATGATTTATTTTTTTGTAGACATTCATCATCCATTTATCAATTTCAGTGTTTCATACTTGACGGCGAAACACTAATGTTTTTTATACCGTGTGTCCCAGCTGACGCGATGCAATAAAATAGTTGTGAAAAAGATTTGAAAAAACGCCCCGACAGGTCTACTGTGTTTTAAAAGTAGGCACTTTTTGGTATAGGTTATAAAATTTTTGCGTCATATAGTAACGGCTGTGACGTCATCCAGTACTTTTTAAACGGCATCCTACCTTTTGTGCTAAACCAGTTCTTTGAAGAATTTATTATGTTATAGTCGAAATTACTGCAGTACCTATCGCATAGATCCTTACTTTAATGTATCAGGCGATGATTTGAGTTTGTCAGATTTGCGGACTGTAAGTCACAGTCTAGTTTTCTGCAGAAACATCATAAATTCTTCACAGCTGGTTTAGCACTGCTAAACCAGAATGGTGTTTTCTGGTTTATCTTTATCCAGAATGGTGTTTTCTGAAACAGACCGAATTGAGATATTAATGATGACTGGATATGGCGAATAGAAATAAGGACACATGAAGTAGTATGTGAACTGTTTAATGAAACCAACCCGGATTGACCAGTGTCACAATCAACGATTTAGACGTACTTCTGGCAGTAAAGAAGAATTATAAGGATTATAATGTTGGAAGGAGTTCGCTAGGCAGGATTCTCCAAAAGAGAATTTAATTCCCTACTACAGCGAAAAGGGAGGACACTTCGAACATTTAATTTACATATTTTTAAAAAAATTAATTGGTTCCATTTGCTTTTACTTTGATTTAAGCAGTTGGTGTTTTTTCAATAAATTATTTAACTTAATTTTTTTCTCGAATATTGTCTAATGTAACCCATCTCCATAATTCGTTTATTCATAAGGTCGTTTTAAGGCAGCCAAACGCTATCCAATGCATAAAAAATGGTAGTATGCTATTTAAAGAAGTACCCGATGACGTCACAGAGTTTTTCAAATTTTCTTTTCTAACCATTTTACTGATTTTATTCATGTTAAAGCTGGAACATACAGTATTGATATCAGCGTTTATTTGTTTTACTTCATGTCTTATACACAAGACGTATGAGTTTGCATTTTACTCGTACTAATTTAAAATCACTATCTAGCAACGGTTCGTCCTTTTTAACGTTAGGCATTTCATTGCAGAAGAAATTCATAGACTGTATATTTGTTGCAGATGGAATTGAATAATTAGGACTGTTTTTCAGAACATTACACGGTAACACAATCAGTAATCGAGTTCATAGTTTTATCCTATAAAGACAACATAAGATGTATACGTAAATAGTTTCAATGCTTCATTTTTCACGCAGAAGAAACAGCTTTTATTTAACTCGCTCATGTACAACTTTAACATGAAAAGTAGTCTGGTGATATCTTATTGTAAAGGTCTTTCAATGTTTACTATTGTATATTATTCGGAGGTTTCCATTCTATCGATTCGTTGAATTTAAAACTACAATTGCATTTATTTATTACAGAGGGAAAAGTAAATACTTCTCCTCCTATTAAATTGTGAACTATCAATATATCAAACCACAGGTAACATTGTAACAATTAAAAATATTTTATGTAAATTATTTGAATGATTAATGTTTTAGCCGGAACTTTCATATCGCCATTTACCAATTCGAGTATTTCATACTTGCCAGCCAAAAACATTGTTTCTTTATAAATATCAGCGTTTATTTGTTTTATAAGAAGACGTAATGAGTTTCCATTTTACGGGCACTATATTTAAAATCACTATATGGCAGTGCTTCGTCTTTTTTTAAAGTAATTTGTGGAGTATATAGTTAGGCGCTACTCACCACATTTTTACGTTGAAGTAAAAAGCTAAAAGTAAATAAAATATGAATTATAATGACATCAACTGATTAAAACTATATATTATTAAAACCATTAATTTTCGTCTGCAAGTCTTCCCCAACACTCTTTACATCCAAATTACAACAGGTAGGCATTTTGTAGCAGAGGAAATTCATTAAAAATTCTACAGGCTATACAAACGATTATACTTGTTGCAGATTTAACTAAATATTATGACGGCTTTTGGGAACATTAAACAACTCACATTTAGTAATCGAGTTCAAAATGAGCAAAATCTATCGACATGCAACAATTGTCCAAGTATTTTATTTAATACAATATCACTTACTATGCAGACTATTCAAATCTTGCAAAAAATTGACAGCACATATTTAGTTGAATTTTAAAACCTATCTTTTCCGTATAGAGCCTTACACTACCAACCGTAACGCATACGTTACGTTTTTCGAACAGGTCCAGATTATTTACAACGAAACCATGAATTATAATTGTTTAAATGAGACGTATCTTTCAGAAAAGATTCGTAACAAAAATTAATAATAAAACATTGTCCTTCCAATTTTTTATGTAAGTTTATTTATGTTCAATGCAATATAATTCATATGCACTATTTTTTCTTCTATTCTCTAACGATTAGAATTCCTCAAATGAATCTTTTCCTTTTAATTATTCATATATTGTTCCAGTTGCCAGTATTATCTATGTTCTGAGGCGTGTTCATGATTGGTGCTGGATGTACGCTATAAATTTACACCGAAAGTTCACATAACCCAATATTTCAATTTGTTTGGAATTTGGTTATATTTTAGTAACGCGATTGTTGTTAACTTCATGTATTTACTCGTTACCAGTCGTATAATTTGGTCATTCTAAGTTCTTGTTAAATGTTAACGATTACAGTGAAATTTGCCATAAATTCCTCCTAACGTTAATTTGGTAAATTTTAACTTGTCCTTTGGATAGTACTTTACATTTAACAATAAATATTATAAAATGATTGAAGGTTTCCCTATGGGCTTATGGGCACTTAGCGGACTTATTAGTGACATTTTCATGAACCATTTAGAAGAAATTATACACAACAGCGAACGAATTTATTAACAAAATTATATTATGGAACAGATATATTATGGAACAGACGATATTCTAGTCATAATTGACACTACAAATATAAATATTATAAATCAACTTCATAATTTCATAAATACATTACACCCTAAAATAAAATTCACCAAAGAATTAGAAAATAATCACACCTTAAATTTTTTAGATATCACTTTAATAACATCCCCACATACAATTAATTATGACAGCTATAGGAAACCTACACAAACCGACGCTATTATCCCATTTAATTCTTTTCATGATCCAACAATTAAAAAATCAAGTTTCATTTCCTGTATATACAGACTAAAAAATACTCCTCTCAGCTTTAGTAACATGAAAAAAGAGTTAAACATTATATAACAAATTGCTTCTAACAATGGTTACGATATCCACTATTTTAATAATATATTTCAAAAGTACAATGTTAGACATATTAACCATACCTCTCCTACCAAGGCAAA